>PVKM010008402.1:25798-39175 GCA_004027735.1 Carollia perspicillata
ACTTTCCTGTAGTGCAATCACACAGTAATCAGAAATGAGTCATGCCATAGTAACTAAACAAAATGAAAACCAAACACGAAGGAATTCAGAAACCTTGAGATTGTTGCTCAAAATGCAACTCAGGAGAGCATGCTTTATAAAGCACTTTAAATACCACTCACCCACTGAGTTACCTGAACAACACTGTTGAATTATCACATGGAATTGTAGGGGGAGATTTCTGATTTCATAATGTCCCAGGTAGTCTCCTCAAAAGCCAATCAATCACCAGCATTCAGTAGGTATATAACAAACCCATCTAGTAGGAAGGTATACGAGGTCTGTCCAGAAGGTATCCAGCCATGTACTATGAAAAATAGAGACATTTACTGAAGAAGATACAAGAAACATTGTACATAGGGCAATGATGCTTCAGTCCCCTTCAGAGTAGGCAACTTGGGACCTCACACAGTTCTCCCAATTGCCATCAGCTGCCCCATTGTATTTTCATCAGTCTCATCGATGGTCTGAAATCTCTTCCCTTACAAAGGTGATTTTAGTTTTGGGAAAAGCCAGAAGTCACAGGACACCAAATCTGGGCTATAAGGGGGCTGAGTCACCTGATGATTTGATGTTCTGCCAAAAAACTCTGCACAGGATGTGGTGTATGAGCAGGTGCGTTGTCATGATGAAGCTGCCAATGACCAGTTGCCCATAGTTACAGCCTTCTGAATCATCCAAATAGTTTCCACAGAGGAATGTTCAAGCTTAGCACAAAATTTGATGCAGATTCATTGCTCTACTCACTCATTTTGAATGGGATGGCCATACAGTACACATGCTCACTCAACGCCATCTACCCCCCGCACTGACAAGTACAGTGAAGTCGTCATTGTTCACAGATGCTTATTCCTGTCCACTCTCCTTGGCTGCCATGTTATATTGATGTTGCGTAAACCATTCTCATTATATTGACAATGGCTGGACTTTTTCCGGACAGACCTCATATATTCTAGGTAACTTGAATTTCCTTTAACAATTGGGGATCATTAGGTATTTAGAATTGAAACCAAAAGGTCTACCTTAGATAATTTGAACTAGAAGAATGTCCTAAAACAAAAGCAATCTCAATGATTTCCAAGCTCAGTAGGGTACCCCTATGTTGCCAAGTTGGGCCACTCAAAGTTCACACTGGGTATCTTTCATATACTTAATATGTCTAGAACTGTCCTGGAGGTAAAAATTGAGACTAATGCAAATCCAAAGGACCCAGAGTTTCTCTTAGGACTTATATCAAAACTGAAGATCTTAGGGGGCAAAATGGTACCTTAATGTCTAAGAACACAATTTCATTCCTGCGACCAACGAAAGGACTTAATCAAACTAGTTCTCTAGAGCAGCAATAGGAGAAGCTGTGTACACACACACACACACACACACACCCATCTAGACCTACAAAAATACCATCTTAAGACCTATATAGGGCAATAAATAGAGGTACCTCTCTCCAGCCTTTTCCTATATCGATGCAGTCAAGCTACTCAGTGTTCCTCCTCCTGCCTCTTCCTGCCTAAGCTAGATTATTCACCACCGCCACCATCTGGGTTAGGTCAGTGTCTGAGGACGTTGTTGA
Source organism: Carollia perspicillata (assembly GCA_004027735.1). Taxonomy (NCBI): domain Eukaryota; kingdom Metazoa; phylum Chordata; class Mammalia; order Chiroptera; family Phyllostomidae; genus Carollia; species Carollia perspicillata. The sequence continues at coordinate 27,411 of PVKM010008402.1, forward strand.
GGACACCCACTGTGGCAGAAGCAATAGATACTATTTATTCGTTGGGCACATATAAGGGTTTAGCAGAGTAGTTCTGGCTAAAGATAAGAAACTACCTTGTTATGGTTTTAGAGCAGTTGAGTGGAGGTACTTTGAGTTCAGGGAACAGCCTTGGCAGGTGGGTCCCAGGGAGCTGTCCTCATTTCAGCTCTGGGTTATGAAATAAATACACTTGTGAATGAATGGGGCTTTGATGACCACCACTCTTTCAACAGTTGTCATTTCCTCCCCATCACCAGACCCACTAAGTCATCCTTAGATTTGGTTCATTCTTTGCCTCATTTGTAGGTAATCAGCCATTCTCTTAAAATGGCCACTTGGGGTGTTAGACAGTAACATCAGAGCCAGTGATACCCATTTTAAAAATCAGTTTGTCTTCTGCTTCCTAGAGTAATTTTGTACGCTCCTGGCTTCACAAGACGTTTGCTAAAATTAGCAAGGATTAATATGAGGTGGTGATTTTTCTGTGCTGGGGACCACAAAGGAAGCTCACTGGGGTGGTTCCACAAAGGGGACTACACTACATCAGCCATGTGGCTGCACTGCCGGGCCCCAGGGCCTGTGGCTAGCCTGTCAAAGATGAAATCTGTAGAAGGACCTGAAATGCTCTTTTGGATCTTGTCCACATGGACATGCCCCTCCACCCCAAACTTTCCGCCTTTTACCCTTTATTGTGTGTCTTCAGGAAAACAACCTCACTTCTCTGAGACTTCAGGTTCTCATCTGCCAAATGGTGTTAATAACAATGACTATTTTTACCAAGTTGTTATGAACCTCTGTTGTATGTTGGTAAAGTCCAAATAGATGCCAGTTGTAGTTGCCATTCTTATTTCTAGAGGGCAGAATCACAGGTAAATGAATAGGAAGATTATCCTTTATGAATCTAACATCACTAAAATGAAAGAATTAGCTGAAAACAAAAGGGGATTCCCTGTATAAAATTTAGTTGTAGTAAAATATTGCCTAATACAGGTCATACAAAGGACTCGTTTTGTTTTTTCCCTTCAATATCTAAAAAACCTAAGTGACTTAAATTCCTTAGTCCTTGGAAACCTGACCTAGAATTATGTTGTCCTAACATGACTTAGCACTTAGTTCTACAGGATGATGGTTTGTTATTGGCAAGGGTTAACTTTAAATAGATTGCAGGCTATAGGATATGTTCTAATCATCCACAAAAATGTAGATATTTTTCTTCATATGTCGCTAGATTCAAACAAATATGTCTTTGCAATGTGGTATAAATATCCTGGGTCAAAAAGACTTTGTTAATTATTGAAGACGAAAATAGCCCCAAGAGATTCACAAACAAAATATCCCACAATGCAAAGCGCTTTGTGAAGTTTATGTGATTTTCATCAGGATTATGATGTATGTGCACACTCAGGGTGACTGTATTGCAGATTGAATTCCACTACAAAACTGTATTAGACCATCTCATATTACCTTTTCTCCAGGTACATAAAGATCTAGCAAAGCCAGCTTTGTGGACATGTGTCCCGTGCAGTCACACTGGGCCCTACTTTAGATGGACCCCACACTTGGCTTAATTCACTATTGTTGCCATCTTGAAATTCTTAGTTTTGAACAAGGAAATCTGTATTTCCACTTGGCATTGAACCCTACAAATTATGTAGCCAGTCCTGCAGTCTAGTGTAACTTTTACTGAGAAATAGCCTTAAACATAATTAAATAAAGAAATCAAACAAGATCTTTTTAGAAATTTGTTATTTAAGAGCAATAAACAAACTCATACTTACCCCAAGTCCACCACAAGGTAATGAAGAAAAAAACTTTTCAGAAGTGTCACCTACATGGTCAGAAGACACAAAAAATATATATATAAGTTGGAAATGTAATTTTTAAAATTTTAAATTTTAATAATTCCTAAAAACTAATTTACAGTTTTTTTGGTACATGTTTAGCAGGTATTATGTCACATGGTATTTATCATTTAACTTGTGAGGAAAGTGGTCTAATTTTAGACAGGTAAAATCTGATGGCAAATGAACACAAGTATTATACAGATGTACTCTATTGCCCCTTATGAATAAATACCTATGACACTTGAGCTTCAAGTTTTGTTTTAACTGCCCTACACATTGTAGAGTACATTGCGATATTTTTTAAATTTATATGGTATCATGAATAACTCAGCTAGTCACTGACTATATCCTTCTAATGTGGTTTTGAAAGACAAGATTTATGAAATACATTGTCATTTTTTAAATGTTTCAAATATTAAAATATCTATTCAAATATACAGATTTATTTTTAATTTCTACTTTGGATATAAATACTTAGCCCCTCCAATATTTACAACTTTTAAACAAACAAGTCAAAAATACAGTCCAAAGAGGATAATACTATTTGGGGATCTATATAATATAAATATATCTTTTTAAAAATATATGCCCAAATCTTACTTGTGACTGTCTCATTTTTAACCATTTTGGAATTTTAATCATTTTGTTTATCTGCATTTTTATTTTCTAAATTATCTGCTACATGAATAGAGAAAACTAACATAACTACTCCTAAAACTTCTTAGACTAAAATCTGCCTTGTAAAGTAATTAAAAGAGAAGGCAGTGGGTGCTTCTATATCATAGTCAAAAGGCTCTGAAAGAGCTCTGATAGGTCACTCAGGAGATTAGTGGTAGAAATAGGAATAAGCCCCCATTTCACCTTTCCCAATCCATTTATTCTATTGATGATCAATGAAATAATAATGAAAATTGAAAACAGGTAGGTGGTGCAATTCACATGCCATGTCAATTAAAGACTAATTCGATTTTAATGTCACAGTTTTTGAAATATTTTGAAATATACAAAACTGAAAATATTTCAGTTTTGAAAACAATAAATTGTGTGAGTTAATTTTTCAAATGCAGTTGGTAACAGATGGAAAATGACCAATAAAAATCTAAGTGCAGATGAAAAAATAGTGTATCTCATTATATATAAGATCCTCATAAAAAAATAATAATAGCAAAAAACAAGTCATGAAAAAATATGAAACCTGAAACACTGACATCAGTGAAAGATACATAAAAGAAAGGATGGATAGCTTGGGGAGGGGTAAAGTTTCCTTAAGTTGTTGCTCACAACAAAGATATTTCTGCATTACTGAATATTTTGCAAGGATGTATTCATAGGTCACGGGTGAAATTAAAATGTATACTATTACTTATTTTAATGTCCGAACTTTTCATTCCATAGTGAAAAGTAATAAAGTTAATATTACAATGCAATAAAATAATTTTTAAAAAAGATTTTAAACTCTAAGTGAATGAGGAAAAGAAAAGATATGCTGCCTCAGGAGAACTGTATTTCGTAATGTTTATGTAATACTAAGAAGACAAATAATCAATAATTTAAATTTAGTAGTGTGTAAACTACTTTAAATTACTGAATTGACTGCAATTTAAAAAGTAACACTATATTGCCTTATCCAGGAACCGAGATCTGGCTAGCCATACGTGATCATGAAACCTGGTAGTAAGAATGACAGGAATATTAATGTTAAGGAAAACTTTGCACCAAAAATGATTGGAGACAATGTTTTTAAAGTGTCACCTTACAGCATCTAGAGTATTTAAAGAGATGAATGGTGTATATTTTCAAATCTCATTATTTTATCAGCGATAGCTATCTTTCAAGATACAAAGCACTTGTAGGTCTGGTCATAATGAGCTCGTATTTAAATCCTTCCCCCAAACTCTAGAACATAACTATCAAGAGGACTACTACCAATTCAGCTCAGAATTTCATACAATGAATGAATTTAAATTCAATGTGCGTGCCCATTGACAAACTACCCCCCACTGACCACCAATCTGTGTAGGAGGGAATGGGGAAGAAGGGAGGTATATGCCAGTGAAAAAAAGTGGATACAGGAAGAGAACTGTCTTGCTGTTTATAAATTTCTGTACATTTATATGTGGCAGCTTCAGTCTTGTTTTTTAGATATAAATAAAAAACAAGCCACAAGAATTCAAAGTATATAAAGAACAAAAAAAGTCTGAAAAGTTACATTTTAAAAAGGATGGAATTATTCACTTATATCTGAAACTGAGGACACTTTGTTCTCTCTGGATTCACATGAGAAAGTGAAGTAGTTAGAAGTGGTTATCGAAGTTGAATTTTAAACTTGACATCAAGACTGAACAACACAATATCCTTGTTCAAACTTATTCATGTAGCCTGTACATAATATTGAAATTATTGCACTGCTCCCTGAGAGGTGCCTATGTAACTTCTAAAATCATCAATTGTATAAATATTATCCCACCTTAAATACCCAAAACTAACGAGATAAGTGGCCAATTTATTTGGATTTAAACTTTAAAAATTAAATTATTGGTTCTTGGTGTTTTCATTGCATACATACATAAGAAGAATTGTCCAAGGTCTAAATTACACATTAGAATTAATTTTAAATTATCAAAATTTTAAATGATATTTATGTTGGATATTTTGAGAAAATCTTTGTGTGCAAATGTCAATTTTCATTTTCCAAAATGGTGGCACTGCCATGTTTCATAAGTAACAGTTCCATTTAATGGTTCCAAGTCATCAAAGTTTAAACTTCATTTCTTTTACAAACATATCTTCTCTCTTGAAATGTAGAAAATGGTTGTTTTGGAACATCTTTCAAACACCTACACTTAAGTCGTTCCCAATTAAGTCCAAAATATCTAGTCCTTTAGCCAAGCTGATTTATAGTTTAAGACCATAGTAAAGTAAAGCCCTGGCTGCTGTAGCTCAGTGGACTGAGTGCAGGCTGCAAACCAAAGGGTCACTGGTTTGATTCCCAGTCAGGGCACATGCCTTGGTTGCAGGCCAGGTCCCCAGTGGGGGCCACATGAGAGGCAACCACACACTGATGTTTCTCCCTCTTTCTTTCTCTCTCCTTTCCATGATCTCTTAAAATAAATAAAATATTTTAAAAAAGACCATAGTACAAAAATAATAAAAATAAAATAAAATAAAATAAAATAAAATAAAATGGGGAATGTTGCTACTTGTTTTCTCATTAAATCAAAAAATAATCAAAATGAACATGGCTTCCTCTCTTCAAATGTGTGCATATTTTGACCTCATAAAAACATGAAAGTTAAGTTTACTTTATCTTTGGGTAAATTATATGAGATTATTAATCCATGTAAAAATAAGTACATTTATTATATAGTATCCACAGCAAATAAAGTACTTTATGTGAAGAATCTCTATGTGTAGAGATTCCTTCTTTCAACAAAAAGAAAAAATATAGAGTATATATGTTTAGATTGACTTATTTGTCTTTATATTAATACATAGACTTAATTCTACACAAATTGTTTTTCATCATCTAATTTTAATAATGTTTTCCGAGAAGTGGATTCATCTTCATGTGTTGCCCTCTCTGTCAATTTCTTCCCAAGCCTCCACTCCCTCCCTGCATGCATGTGTGTGTCCGCCCACATGCCTTTACCTCATAAATTTAGGGAGGCCTGCCACTCCTTTTAAAAAGGCAGATTGTAAGTATTATAATAGATAACTGTTAATTTCCCCTTATTATTTTTTTCCAAGATGCCTGCCAACTGCCTGTCACATACTTGCTTCTGAATTGTATAAACAAAATAACAAAATCATTTTGAAAAAATACTGAGTTAGGTGAGAGAGTCCAATGACTTAGAACTGACGCAATAGGTTTTGTTGAAACAAGGAGACAAGAAAAAGCCCTAAGATGCCTTTTTTAAAGTTGGAATAGTTTTTAAAAACATCTGTTTGGCATGTATTGCCATGTTATATATTGTTATTCCATTTTATAAAGGGTTATTAATAAACTCAATGAAATTGTTTTAACTAAACTAAGGTTTTGGAATGAAATTTTTCCAAGTCTGTTATTTCTATCTCTCACATAAAGTTTATATAAACCTGTGCAACATTCATTTTATTTTAAAATCTGATGGCAATGCTCTGAGAAATATTACATTAACTAAAAATTGTTTCTTAGTTTTCTACTTCTGCCATCTACTTTACTGATTAATTCTACAGTTCAGACATTAAGAAGATCACATTCAAGTTTAAAATGCCATCTCACTGCAACATGCAATGTTCGAGGCGTAGCAATGAGGAGTTCCCACTGAAAACAAGTTGTGCTCGCCCTCTGTGGGCTAAAGTCGTGGGAAAAAAGAACCGACACAAAATAAATGCAAAAGGTGAAGATAAATTTACATAAGGAATGTGAAAACCTTTCTTCCTTTAGTTTAAAAAACGCAAGCAAACAAACTCAACGATGCGTTTATTCCTGTATGCCAGAACACAGTGAAGAAATGCTATTCAAAGAACATGAATTCAAAAGTAAACATTATGGTACTCGCATGGCCATTTTTCTAATGCAAGATTTTCTTAATCTACATTGGCTTCTATTGTAAACGGCTCATTCCACAGAGCATTGCTGATGGAAAAGCTGATTTTTTCTGTCGCACTGCTTGCCAAGTATTTTGAACTGACACCAGCCTTGACTAATGACAGTGCAGGAATGTGCTGTTCTCAGTAGAACGGAGGCCCATACAGACCTAGGAGTGTCCTGGGGTCCAGCTTCTGTCCATCCAGGGGGTTGGTGCCATACAATAGTGAGTGATGTTCAGAATGAACAAGCTGTATTTCCTCCAGGCTGGCTTTTCGACCTTGAATCCGCTGAAAGAAAACAGCAGAAGCCTACCTTACTCCACTGACAACATTCAGAAGAAAATAAGGCCCCGAGTCACATTTAAGATGATTAATAATGGGCTGAGCTTCATCATGTAGGAATGTGACACTGATTTTGCTCAGTAAAGTACCATAATAGTATTTGAAAAATGAGAGTATGCAAGGTTCAGAACCAATGGCTTGCTTATGCCTCAGTGGGCAATTGACATAAAGCATATTCTTCTGTAGCAGAAAAGATCTATAACGAAGAAATTAATAGTGGCCTCCTTTGTAAAAGTATCAGCCTAAAAACAAATGGGGCCTACTGTTTAGATGGGAAGTAGATTCATCAACATCTTATTTTACACTCACCTAAAAAAGTTGTTGAAACAAATTCCTTATTGTTTCTTAAAGTACTTAAGGCAATACATTTTAACGTATTTGATGATAACAAATATGCTAATTACCCCACGTATGTGCAGCTCACAGTAGTGTTAATGTAGACTAATGTTACTCAGAGTATGTCCTACGGGATTGGTAACAGTTCAGAATTGTTTATGAATGGCCCGTGATGAGATACGCATAGACTTCAAAGTGAATATTTAGAAACTTTTAGAGTAATGTGACAGAATATTTTTATGTCTGTTAAATCTAATATAATTTTTTATATCTTTGATGATACTTTGTTTTTGTAATATTTCATTTTTAATCTATTTTATAAAAGTATTACTTTGTGAGAGAATGGAAATTATACAAAAATGATAGCCACTGCTTAACCAGACATTCTAGAAAGTCTGAGACATTCTAGACTCAGTCAATGTTTTGGCACACATGCTAAGCACAGATTTTCACTTCTGTGAAAATTAAGAAAAATGGTCATCCAATATAGACAAACCCACATGTTAAGTTAAAGCTCAGTTAATCAACATGCAAAGTGTTCTTCCTAGACACATTTCTCAGCTCGCATATCTGTAAGCCCAATAAACATCATATTGGTGTGTGAAATGAATTAGCCTAACTTTTTAATATCACTGTGTTCCCTAAAATTACCCAGACAGAATTAATATTTCACTTAAAACGTATATCACAATAAGGGACTTGTGAGGCGGTTTACTAGAAGAGAACTGTGACAGTGAAATTCAAAGAGAATTTGCTCACAGCATGCTGTCCTTTCATGTTTCTGAGCATGGAATGAGCAGTTGACATAGAAACATCAGGTGACAACAATACCCGTCTCTGGACCAGGACGATTCCATAGTCCATCTCCCTAATTTAAGGTGATGTGGCTGCTGCTGATGTGTGAGACTCTGAGCGAGCAGGCCGGGAAACCTCGATTTCCTGACACTTCCTAGGGGTTGACTGGGTAGAGGGCAGAGCTGTGCTTGTCACTGAAAATAATTTATGAAACAGTGAGAGAGGAGTGGTGGAGACCCATGGGGTAGCAGGGACCTAACATGAATGAGAGAAAACAGAAATTTCTTGACACTGTACCATTATGTGCCAAAGAAACAAACAAATGCTTATGGAATTTTCTTTGTCACAGCATTGAAGTTCCTTCTTTTTGACACCCAATTTACATTTCTAGAAAAGTAAAAATATGTGTCAGAGAAATTACTCCCAGATAGGTGTTGACTATTGAAATTCAACTGGGTAACTAATGCTGAAGACCAAGGCAAATTGAATGATGGCCATCTGGTCAGTCATTGCTCTGATCAATAAACGCACATGTTATTGATCTACATGCCTTGATGGTCGGCACTAATTTTGGAAATGTTTATGGAAGACCAGAACAACCAAAGCGATATAATGACAAGAAATGAGATAAAATTAGGAAGCAAAAGTTCAAAGTCAGTATTAAAGGAAAATGTTTTAGCTGTGAGATTTCAGCTTGTGGAAAATCCAAGAAAAATAGTGGTAAATCTAGGGTCTGAGTCACCTAAAACAGGAATGAGCAGAGCCTTGGAAAATAGGCTGTGGCAACCAGTCCTGTCTGGCAGAATAATGAACACCATGAAGTAACATGGCTTCCTGCTCTCATTTCTATGATACTAAAAAATCCATAGCCACTAACATTTTATATACTGACACCGTGAAACATCTATGTCTTAAATAATGTGAGTTTCATAGCTAATAATCAGATCCGCATTTTGACTGATATCATAAATCTTCATTGATTTTTCCCCTTTTCCTTTTCTATAAATATATTTTAGCTCTAAATTGAATTTCTGCCTCTAGTATGACATTAAATATCATTAACCAGAAATGCATCTTTATATTTTCATTAGCTGGTCAAATATACTTGCAACCACACACTCTGGGCCTGCCCCAACTCCTTTCTCATTCATTCTCAGTCACACATTTGAAAAAGTAAACTGCTAACAAGATTCAATTATTGACAGGAGCTCAAGGGCTGACAAACCACAAGACTACACCTGCTGAACTGAATGTCAGTCATCCCCTTATGTAATATCAGCCGACCAACAGTAAAGATCAAGGATCTAGCCCAGCCTATTTGATATTTATTTATTCTTGGAGTATGCTGTTCAAATTTACACTCTTGTCCTCCTTGTCACTATTAAAACGTAAGTTTATTTTCGTGCTCTGATATCACTTTTTCCCTTTCTTTGCTTCCTTTTGACTTCCAGGAAGTATTTGCTCTTTTTGTTATTATGAAACATACTTCTTTAAAAAATAATTACTCTAAATATAAGGAATACTTATTCTTAACAAGCACCTTCTGCTTCTATGGCTGCTGGAGAGTAAGACCCACAAGCAGGACATACATGTTTCTACAGAAAGAGCTGTGGGAAAGAAAAACAACACTATGAAAAATGTCTCTACCTAGAAAAAGGATCTGGAGAAAGGATGCTTTAAGATTAATATCTCACAGGGGCCCTGCTATGGCCACCTGAAGGATGACTAAGCTAAAAAGTCTGAAGTGGCCATTCTCCCCCCTCCTCAGCTGGTGGAGTCTCCTGGAGTCCTCCCATGTTGCCTCACTGTATCAGCCATCTTGGATCCATCCATTTCTTCTTCCCTCTCAATGTGAGGTCTCCAACAGTTTTCATTTTCTGGTATCATCATGAGCTATTTGTTATGTTACGTGTCTATGTTTAAATATAGATATTTTTCTTTAATCCCTTCCCATATTTCTATTTCCGGTGCAGCCTTTTCCCCTTCATTTCTCTCTCATGATGCTCTCTCAAGTCAAAGGTCAACAGCATAATGAGTCACAAAGTAGGATAAAGTGCTGTGATAATTGTGATTTAGGGAGATAGTGATATCCGTTCTCAGAGATACTTAGTCTGCAGGATGTCTCTCTACAGTCATCCATGATTCCCACCAAAGGGCTTTTTGAGAATTCTGAGTACCTCTGGAAACACAACACATGGAAGAGAGGGCACTCATTTGAGTATTTCTAGACATCTGATTTGAGATCCAAATACAGGTCTTAACTACCTTGCTAACATAGGCCTGGGAACGAAAGCTTATAGCTCCTCTTTCATGCTCTTAATAAAGAGACCCTACAATGCAGGATGTGTGCACTATGGAATTTCCATTCTCTGTGACTCCCACTTGGCAGTGTCTTCCCGACAGAGGGAAAGGAGCTCGTGTGCACGCAGTGCCCACTCTGTGTAAGCACCTGGGAAGCTTCTTCTGTTCAGAACCCCAGTCTACATTCCCATTTGAATTTCGACCAAAGTAGCTTAAAACAACCATATCATTGAGTCTCAAGACACCATGGTTTTTTCCTAAAGAAATAGTTTTTCTGAAATAAAGCCCATTAATGCAACCTGACTATAGTAGGCATTTTCTGAACATGGTCTACAAAGTCATACTGTGGCAGGATGAAATGCAGCCTACCCACACCCACCCACACACAGAGCACACACACGGTATAGATTCATGTTTTTTTTTTTCCTGCCAAGGCACAGGGAAAAAAGGAAACAGTTCTATTCCTTCCCCTCCTGTGTTCAAAGCCTGGACTGAGGCCAGTGTCCTAATCAGTTCTCATTGGCCCTCGAGGAATCAGAACCTTTTGTAAAATATAATAAAGGGCATAAAATCATGATAAAATGCATGAAAAAGCAGTGCCTTTGGTTAGGGAACTAGAAATAATTTAGCAGAACAGATGGGTTGCATTGGTTTGGTATTATTGAGGACATGAAAGGGCTCATTTTGCGGCAGTTCCAAACTAAGAGAAAATGTCCAACTGAAATTTGACAAGTCAAAGTACCTGCCTGCGCTGGGGGAGACCCCATTTTCTTTAATCATTTTCAAAGTGGTGACATATTAGGCAAGAATTTCCATTGAAATATCTCATTTTCTGAAAATATTTCATCCAGTGTCCCTAAACAGAGAGATGAGGTTTTTTTCCCTACAAAAATCCATAGGGCTGCAGACTTACAGAATGAAAGTATCATAAATGACTATTGAATGTCAAAGTTATCCTTTGTTACAAATTCCATACTTGATATTTCATGAATCAGTTCATGGCCTGTTCATTAGTCTTCATACACTTTCTCTCTTAAACACATACAAAAGCTGGTCTCGTGCACATGCCTGGGGGTACCTACTGGAGTTTTCAAATACTATAACCAATTGCTTCTTTAAATATTACCTAAAAGATAGTTTTCATCCCCTCCTCCCCAACTGCATTTTCTCCTTCCATATATTTTTCATCGTCTAATAACCTGTGCTCCTCAGAACTTGCTGGTAAAGAAATGGTGGTGTGGCAGAAAGAAAGAAGGAGCTCCTACCCTATGCAACAGCATGGATGGAACTGGAAAGCATTATGCTAAGTGAACTAAGCCAGGCGGTAAAAGACAAATACCATATGATCTCACCTTTAACAGGAACCTAAGCAACTAAACAAACAAGCAAGCGAAATATAACCAAAGACATTGAAATAGAAAATGGGATGACAGTATCCAGAGGGGAGAGGGGAGGGAATTTCAGGGAAAAAGGGAGGGGATTATAGGAACAAGTATAAAGGACACATGGACAAAACTAAGGAGGGTGGAAATGGGAGGGAGGTGGGGAGCACTG
>PVKM010008403.1:0-39057 GCA_004027735.1 Carollia perspicillata
CTGCTAGTTTCTTTGCATGAGAATGCCTAACTGTTTTAGGAACTTTTATACCATTTACAGTTATACTTGGACAGAAAAGGTTTGGGTAAATGACCTTATGGTAAATAAGGTGAATGACCTTTTCATTTACCTCATTTGGGTAAATGAAAAGTAGCACGCACACATCAAATTAGGCTGGCTCAGAGAGGCAGTGTGGCATAGAGGACAGGGCGTGGGCATCGCCTCTCAGCTCGCGTTTGAATCCCAGCTCTGCACCCAGCTGGGTGGTCTGACTCCTGACATTTAATCTCATATCTATAAACAAGGGATAGTGATCCTTTCTTTGGTAGTTGTGAGGATTACAATAAAAAAATGTAAAACGTTTTCTTGGTCCAGAGAAAGCATACATATTCTCATATGGTACCACTAGAACCTTAGAACCAGGAATTTGCCCAAATCCTCATTGCAAGTAGATATGCTTCAAAAATTTTTTATCAACTATCTTAATGATAAAGGAAAGGAACATGCCACATAACTGCAGTAAGCACATTAATCTGTTGTTCCAAAATCTACATGACTTACTTTACATAAAAAGTAAGTGGCCTGAAATATTCTGTCTGCCTTTTCAAAAATGAAAATCTTTTTACTCTTTGGTCTACCTTCTCAATTAATTTGAACAGTTCAGTATGTTGTTTTAATTATATTATATGCCTTGTGATTGTCAGCTAGAAAACATCTATACCATGCATTTAACTAGGAAAAAAAATCATGAAAGATTTAGTTTGCTCAGTGACGATGAAGCCCCCACTTGGGATTTTTGATCCTTAAATTAAAGGCAAGGATCCAATAGAGTCCAGTAACCTAAATTGTTCACTGTGACCTAGTGGCTGCTCCGGCCACGAAGAAACTTTACTAGAAGTGGGAAGGGAGCCCTTCAGTGAGAGTTAGCCCCCTACTCAAAACCTTGATCCTTGGTGGATACTGGCGACGGTTAACATCATCATCGCTATTTATAAACATAGGCTGTGAAAAAGATAAAATATGCTAAACAACAAATTTTAATTAACTAAAACATTTTAAGAGAGCTAACTACTCGTTTAAGAAAAGCAATATAGTTTCTTCTGCAGAAGTGTGAACTTCAAAGCTTGTTCTCTTGGATTCGAATCTCAGCCTATCTACTTACCAGCCGTGTGACTTAGTCAAGTCATTAACTCTCTCTGTCCCTCAGTTTCCTCATCTATAAAATGAACATAATGGTATAACTATCTCATAGGATGACTGACAGGATTAAATGAGTTCCTTTATGTAAAGCACTTTAATAAACTACAAAATGCTTGCTTTAACTACAATTATTTTAAACCTTTTAAAAGGGTCTTAAGAAACCATTTCTTAATAAGATCTACCCCCATATAATCAACCAATGACATCTAGTCAGGTATTTTTGCTTTGAATCAATCCAAAACATCTGGAATTGGGTTGTTTGTTTGTTTTAGGTCTTTCTGACATATCTCTTCATTTCACAAGTATATTTATACATTTTTGCCTTAAAGACACAATTATATGCTTTTTGGCTTTAGATCCTTTTTTAAAAAGAAGCCCTAGCCTTAAATTGGGACCATGAGAGTTTATTCTTCTGTAATTCCACTTTGCTATGTCACTTAGGTTTCTCCCACCTTGATGTAATGCTCGTGGAATGCTATGACCCAAAAGGGGACCAGTGGAACATTCTCCAGACTCCCATTTTGGAGGGCCGAAGTGGTCCTGGCTGTGCGGTGCTTGACGACAGCATTTACCTCGTGGGAGGCTACAGCTGGAGCATGGTAAGTGCCCACAGTGAACTGCTCCTCCTTCTTTTTCTTTGTGCCTTTCTCATCGTTTCCCTCAAAATGTGTTATCACCCGTGCATGTACCTTTTAAGAGTATCATGCTTATATGCAAACAGCAAATCACTTTAAGTAATAGAATCAGTGTGGTTGCTGTGAGCTGGTTTGCTCCCGGATCAACTGTATCGTGAGATGGGCTAGATCTCTGGTTCTGTCCCTTCCCCAAGTCTTTGCAGTTATGGCTTTTCAACTGCCAGCCAGACCAACGTGGTTTTACCAGTGTTCTATTGACACTGTTTGAATTGGAGAATCTGAAAAGCTTCTGGCCAGTAAGGTATGAAAACGGAAGTCAATTGTTCAATATCTACAAATTCCATTTAGGGTGTGTGATTTGCCATTGCATTTCACTTTTCTCCCCTCCTTATCGTTAAAGTTTCCAAACATACACCAAAATTGAGAGTACTGTGGGCCTTGTTAACATGTCATCCAACTTCAACATCTATCCCCATTTTGTCATCCTTAACTTCATTTATCCTTTCTTTTTTTACTTTTATAAATATTTTTTTATGTTTTTTATTGTTGTTCAATTACAGTTGTACCCATTTTCGGCCCACAACTCTCCCCCACCCTACCCAAGCGTCCTTTCTTCAAAAAATTTTTACTGAAGCAAATTCTAGACATCATATTACTTTACTCTAAATGTGTCAGTGGTTATCTTTTAAAAAATCATTCATTCATGTAAACACATGGTCATTATCACATCCAACAAAATTAACAACAATTTCTTTATATCTAATCTATATTCAAACTTCTGTTCATTGAAAAAATGTATTTTTTCAAATCAGTATGTTAAAACAGGTCTCATTTGTATTCGTTATCACCTCTTACACGTTTCCTGCAGACTGGAGCATTATCCCTGTCCCACCTCATGTTCCATGCCATTGACTTGTTGAAAAGCAGGGTCAGTTATTGTGTAGAATATCCAGCACTCTGTTATTAGCCAATGACTTCCTCATGGTGTCATTTAAAATCATCTTGCCCCATATATCCCATAGACAGCAAGTTAGAGATAAGAGCTTAAGTTCAGCTTTTTCTTTAAAAAAATGTTATTTATTTTTGGCAAAAACACTTGAGGAGGTGACTCTATCGTTCAAATTACATCATATCAGGAGACACACAAGGTCTAGTGGTCTACATAATCACATTTTAAATAACGACGTCTTATCTTTCCTTATTTGTATGTATTGGTTTTGTAAGATTAATTTGTGGTTTCAATAACATGAGTTTTATTTCTTTGGCATCAAATAAGGTTGTTATATAAAGTTTTGGGGGGAAGCTTTAAAAAGTTATTAGTTATATGGAGGCAAATATGCATTGACTTATATAGCCAGCTATCTGCACACGTGCCCGGTTGCTGGAACGAATCACTAGCTGCAAGAGTGCACACGTTTGGAACCAGACACCAGGAGTACACTTTCAGAAAATGATTGTTAGGTTGGTAGGGAATTTTGTTTGTCGCTTATGATAAAAAGAAAGCTGCTTTGGTCTGAGAAGGGAAATGTTATACAAGCACTAGCCCCAGAGGTTGACAAAGAAAACAAGAATTTTTTGTTTGTTTGTTTCTCATGTGGCTGGCCTCTTGAAAATAAATAAATCATGTGGCCTTTTGGACATAAATAAATCAGTGTACAAAGAAATCAGCAAGCTCTTATTTTCAGCTTATTTTTAAATGGTTTTGAATCCCACCTCTAATTCTCTCTACAGTAGTAAAATAAAAATGAAAACATGAGACAATAATCTAAAATCCAATTTATTTCAATTTTTTGACTATTTAAGTTAACATTTTTTAAAGTTAAACCAGCAGGGTAATTTCTATTTTTTGGTCATTTATTTTAAGGGATTTGTAGATCATGTAGGATGTTCTAGGTACTCGAACACACACACATAAAAGCAGATTTTAAAATCTTGTCAATCTCAAATTTTGCCTTGGGTTAAAACAGTTTAAAATCCATTGCTTTTATTTTGAAGTTTTTAAACAAGAGCAGAGAGTTGATATTGTCTTTGCAAGGGGAATGTGATAAATAGGGTTGCCATTGCACTTCTCTGAATATTCTTCCCTAAATGCTCCCTGTTCTACTATTACAGGGGGCCTACAAATCATCTACAATATGCTATTGTCCAGAAAAAGGCACCTGGACAGAACTGGAAGGAGACGTAGCAGAACCACTGGCAGGCCCAGCCTGTGCAACAGTTATCCTGCCCGCCTGTGTACCTTACAATAAATAACACCAGGAAACCCTGGGATGAACAGTATTCCTTTCTAGGAAATAATGGCAGGTGACATCACACTTACAACTAGGAACAGTGCATTTGAATGGTACAGCTGCCGCAACCCACCTTTGGTTGCTGATGATTTACAAGTCCCTGCAAAAGAAAAAGACCTGTTCTTGAGCAGATACGGTCTGTCACTTGAGTCACAGCAAACTTCATGCGGTGACAAACTCTTCCAATTCAGACTGGTTTAACTCATCCCAGCTTTACAAAAACTCCTCCCGTGGATCTTCACTTGCAAAAGGAGAAAGATAAAATACAGAAGAGTACCCTCAGAAGGACCTAAGATCAGTATTGTGCATTGTAGTCTACCCGCATGTAATCTATGTTGAAGTTTTGGGGATATTGTGTTTATGAATGATTCAAAACTGGACCCACTAAAATATTTGCCCTGCATCATGGAAATTGCCACTTGATTTTATATTCCTAACCTGTGGCTATTTCACAGACTCCATAGGCAACACACTCACGGGAAATCATATGTGATCAAAGAGAAACACTTTCGTTTCCGTATGACTTCATTTCACCTACCTTCTGCCCCTCACAGCCTCATGGGATCAAAGAAGAGAAGATGCCGGGTTTTATGGCAATTGCTTTCTGCCCTATCAGTTCCATGCCAACCAAAGTCATCATTTCTGTGTTTCAGTTTTATCTAAAAGATTAAAAACAAAGTACACGGTGTCACTATTCAGTTCATGGAGATTTTTTCTTTTTCTTTCTTTCTTTTTTTTTTTTTTTTGCAGTATATAGATAACTGGTGAACAGACCTGTTATTTGCTTCAAATAGTAGGATTATCCAGCAGTCATACAATATTGGGTTTTCTGTTGGATGACATATCTGACCAAACAACCCACAGTAAAAACTGGGAGATTGCTTTCAGTACTTTAGGAACAAAAAGAAAAAATAATTTTTTTAAGTACAGTCCCAGTTGTCCCTCTGTCCTTAAACACACAACTTAAAAGAGCCACCGGAGCAAATTATAGCTCCTAACAGATACTTCCCCCTGTTCCTTACCTTGGCTCTAGAAATGGCTTTAGATTTGGCTCTAGAAAAAGCACATGACTTACCCTAATTATTCCCGCAACTTATCATGTGTGTTTGTCATCACCAGAGACGCCTGAGCTCAGTTGAGTGAGCAATCGCTAGTTGCCCTTAGGAACCTGAGGAATTCAGGAACCGAAGATTCGGAGAGCATGAGATCGTCTCAGTCCGGCCATTCAAAAGAACCAAACTGCCAAGAACATGAATTGGATTTTCAAGCTCTGTGGATCTGGAACAACATCTGTTAGGAGTAAATAAAAAAGCTTAAAATATTTTGTAATCACCCAGAGATGTTGTTGATTCCCTCAACAAATGTGTTATTCCAAACAACACTATGGGGGAAGAAGCCGCAGGTTAAAAAAGCCCGGTGATAAGCTTCACTGCGGAACATGTCAAGATGGACGGGTGTCCTGGAATCCAGTGCCGTTTCCACAGTCGAGTGCAATCTTCATTGTTTTTGTATTTATTTGTATGTTCAGATCCAAAGGATCCATTGTAAAATATAAATATAAATATATATCCAGTGCAATTAACTTTCATTTCTTTTTCCTTGAAAGCATATGAATAGAGAGAGAGAGAAAAGTTAGAGTACTTTGCGGGAACATCCCAGCTGGCATTGCAACGAGCACATGATCTTCTTCAGAACGTTGACTGTCCACGGTCACCATCCCATCTGGATGTCTCGGTTTATACAAGGGTATTTGCTTTCCCTAGACTGGTTCTTCATTTATTTTTACTTCTAGCCAACATAAATAAAAGCATTTATGAGAACTATAAGTAAAGCTTTCTGTATTTCAGAAAGACACAACTATTAGAAAGTGAAAAGTGAATAAATAAGTCACAGAGGATGTAAATTTTGTACAGTATTAGAATGTGTAAATGAAGCTTGCTTGGAAGGGGAAAACTTTAAATAAAAACTTTATGTACTAATTCAACTGTCTCTCATATTCCTACTTATAAAACATATGTATAAATCTCTACATTGAATTATTTAAGTGTTTGTAATATGCAAATGCCCAATACTTTTATTCTGCAATATACTTTACAAGTTTATGCAGCTTCCTGGTCATATATATACATGCATACATAGACACACACACACACACACACACACATCCATATATGTAATGGACAGTACTAAAAATTACGGAATGCTTCAGGAAAAATGTCGTGAGTTGAATCTGATTTTTCCACTGTAAAAGTGTTACAATAAGGCATAACTTACCCAAGATCTAATAGCTAAATATTTATAGAAATTATTAGAAGCACCATATGTATTAAATAATACTTGTACACTTTTTAGAGAATAAGTGAACCACATATTTATCTTTTTTTAGATTTTTTAAACTTATTTTTAGAGGGAGAGGAAGGGAGGGAGAAAGAAAGGGAAAAACATTGATACTCAAGAGAAACAGATAGGTTGTCTCTTGCACATGCCCCACCCAGGGACTGTCCCACAACCCAGGCATGCACCCTGACCAGGAATCGAACCAGCAACCTTTTGCTTTGCAGGATGATGTTCAGCCAACTGAGCCATGCTGGTCAGGGAAAGAATAAGTGAACCACACATTTAATTAGATAAATTCTCTAAATACATTTGACTTTATTTTCTTTAAAAAAAAAATTGAAAAAGAAGCTGTAGGGCAAGGAAAGAGATTGTGGAAGACAATAGGAAAAACCAAGGCATGTTGTTGAAGGTATAGTTGGTCAACCTTTCAAGTAAAAGTTATGAAGGGTTGGAGGCAACTTCCTGAAGCTTGTCATTTAGGGAGAATTTACTTCAATACTTCCCAGTTAAATCTACCATTATTAGGCATTAAACTCACAAAGGATTATTTGATCCTTCCTAGAAGTATTTCTTGAAAGCAAGAGTAGCGAGATTTCTGTCTTTTCCCCGCACCTTCACCTCTCAACACTAGTGCAGCGTACCAGAGAAAGGCCTCTCTCTGCGGTAGCCCCTCTTATCTCCTCTCCAGATTCGATGGCTAGTTGTCACAGGGCTTCTTCCAAATGCCCTGAATCTCCAAACTCTACTGCTGACCAGCTAGCAAGAGCGATTAAGTGAATATAATGATCTTTTCCTACTCCCAAGCAACCACCTTCTTTAAGTCCATAACTAGCCAGGCTAAAACTGGGAGAGTGAGCATAGGGACAAAGGCTTCTAATTAATTGATTGTGTCTGTAGACTTAAAGTTATTACCTGCATTTCCCCCCCATTAAAACTAAATTTATATTTTCCCAGCTGCTTGACACTGATAGCACTTAGCAAATTGTGAAATCATCAACAAAGTATCAAGTATGTATTGAACATATCCCAAACCGTAGCCCATAAATGATAGAGTTCTCATTAAACTGGGTTCTCTAGATCAAAATATTTTTAAAATGAATGACTAAATGGGCCAAAACCGGATCGGTAAGCATAATTAATATGCCAAAGCCAATTAATATACACATTGGTGGGTATCTTGATAAAGTGAGTTCCCATAGATGGGGTAGCAGGAAAATCTTGACTGATCAAGCCTGACCCTAGAAGCACCTGACTAGAGGATGTTGAACGTTGATAGGACATAAAATGGCAATGAGAAGCAAAAAGGCCACACTAAAAAATATCCGAATAGTATGTTTGCCTTGCGTAGCTGTAGCTGTAGTTGCATATTGATGCTCTGGATAGTGTATTCAGCGTGGACAATTATTAGATGGGGTTTCTTAAAGGAGGTATTTAACATTTGTTGACTCGACAGGCTTGGTGCCATGACAAGCAGTTCAGTTCTAGAGATGTATTTGAAAAATATGGTTCAAGAATACAGTACAAAAGGTTAGGAATAAGAAACAAATCTACAAATTGTGTGGATTACTCTGTTATATTTTATTCTATTCCAGGCTATTGTCTGCATATATATTAAGAACTCAGAAAATCCTAATTCTTCGCATTAGCAGGGGTAGTAATACTTCAGTGTTTTTAACTCTCTAATGATGCTAAAAACAAGATAGTTTTGCAGTTGACATGTAAGACTACATACTGCTCAGGCTCTGAAGAATTTGATTACTTCAGGTAGAGTAATCCCTGACGGTAATGTTCTCTTTCATTTTTAACATTATAAGCTGACTCCTTTGTGACCTTCCAAACCTTCCATGTACAAAATAATGACATTTTGGGGTGAGTGGGGGCAGGTAAACACTTGGCTGCAGGACAAAGGTCATCCCACATTTAGGGAGATGGCAGGCTCCTGGCTTCCAATTAAGTTAATCAAATCTGGGACATTCAGGAACTGATTGAACTAAATTAAGATTAAGGAATAAAAAGAACAGCATTTAGTTATTAACTCAACATTATTATATCAAGAATATTATATAACACTTCCACTCACTGAGTGCTTACTATGAGTCAGGCATGATGCTGGGCATTTCACACATGTTTTCTTATTTACTCCACTGAACAGCTCTATAAGGTAAATGTTATTCTTATATCAAAGGTAAGGGCAACTCTGCTCAGAAAAGATAAACTACCTGATAAAGTTAAACAGAGCTAAGATTCACACCAAGGTCATCGTCAAACTACCACAGTCTCCTGCTCACAAAGAAATTTCCTAAGTCAATCACTTGAAGTCCTGTGGGAATTCCTGTGGATTGGCTACGTTTTCCACATATGAATAAAACACGCTGGAGGGGAAAGTGAACAATTACTAATGACATATCATGGGTAACGCTATATTGTTTGTGAGAATGAACTACAGGGAAGCACAGTAGTGAGCCGAACTAGCAGGAACTCGCTCTGTGGCCTTGGTAAGTCATTTAGTTTCTCCGTCTTTAAATTTGTTATCTGTCCATGGAGTGCCAATCTTTTCTCCAAAAAACTATTGTGAAAATCATTTGTAAAGAATATGTAAACACTCTGCCTTGTAAACTCCACAATAAATACAAGACACATGTCAGCCGTTAGCACGTGACAACTAAGTTCAAGTTTTAGCCTGGCAGGTGAGATACCTTCAAACGTGGCCTCAGCCTCACTTTTAAGTCACATTATTCTTTACCGCTCTGTTCACTGAGCAACATGAATCTTGGTCTTTCCACAAACACAGCTATGCTTTTCCATCTTTGCCCTTTGGCTTGTGCATTTTCTCCCCTGAGAATGCCATTTCATGCTCAACACTGTCTATTAAAATCCCGTCCTGCAGGGTCCCCATTCAAACTCCACTGCCTTCATTAAGCCTTCACGATCACTACAGTCTTATGTGACACTTTTCATCTGACTTCGGTAACCAACCCTTTGGTGTCTCTGGGCCACACTGGAAGAAGAATTGTCTCGGGCCACCCATTAAATACACAAATACTAACAAAAACAAAAATCTCGTAATATTTGAAGTAAATTTATAATTTTGTGTTGGGTCACATTCATAGCCATCCTGGGCGGTGGGCTGAATACCCCTGCACCTATTCAATGCTATTTGTAAGATTTTATGTCTTACCCTCATACTAGATTCATTGTTCTTTGAGGGTAGAGATAAGTACAGTATGTCTTAAGTAAAGCCATGAAGTATTTGTTGGATAAAGTACTATGTTTAATATATAATGTAATCAAATTATAAATATTTGGGGAAATACAAGGGAAAAAAAGAAAATTACTTTGACTCCACCGTCCTACACACTAACTTTTACTTTTGGGAGATGTGAACTCTAACCTGTCTTTTCATTGCATTCTGCACAACTGAATTTATATCTTGACATCTTAACTTTTTAGTATTTCACAGGCATGTTTCCCTGTGACTAGGTGGTCTTTATAGCAAGTTTTGATGATTTCATAGTATGCCGAAAGAATATTCAAGCATTGGCAAATTTTGACTTATGCCCTCGAACGACATTCTCATGTGTTCTTTTTGATTCCCTCCCACCAATTTCATGCCACAGTTCGTGTTCTCCTCGGCTGCTAGTATTGTTTCAGCATAACAAACGCTTTAAAACTTCTGGCTCTCCAGAAATATTGCTTATTTAGTTCATCTCTGGTCATTTTCCTCATTTAACATCTCTGCCGAGAAATGCTGCAATTCCTCCAACCTCCAGGATCTTCCAGAATGCTTGGGATAAATTGTACTTTCTTTGTGAATGGACTTAGACCACCAAAGATTCCACTTCAGGCCACATGGCATTCATACAGTTTGGCAGGAAGTTCTTTACTTGTCTTACAAGTTTGTCTTAAAAGTAATTCAGACAATTAAAACCAGCTGGGATGGAATGCCACATTAAATTTATTCATTTCTTTTCCAACATGATTGACCAATGTTAATCTGATTTGCAGGAAAGAAGGAAAAGAAAGAACTTTAAAGCCAAACAGCCCTGGAGGCTGCATGTCTGATGAGAAAATATAATCCAACTCTCCAGCTAGCCCATCCCTAAGGCGGTCATCATCTCCTCTAAATTCGTAGAATATTTATTATCTACACTGTTCAGATAGCACCTAACATGTCATATTATATTGATGGTGTTTTATGGTATATTTATGCCTTGTTTTAACTAATCCTCTTCCTGTAGAATAGACAGTGCCTGGAATGTGTCTCCCCACGATGCTTTGCCCCTTGTGGTAGTCAGTAAGTGGATATTTCAGAGGTATTAGTATCCCTGGAGTAGCACAGGCACTTCTGACTCAGATGTTTCATGCTCATAATCTTTACAATGTAAGTTATATATGGATTTTCTCAGAGGCAGTTCTGACTGCTGCCAATATGACAAACCCTGTCTGCAAGTGTGTGCAAGTTAGTTGCCTTTGTTAAATTAACCATGTTTTTTTCTGTTTAATGACTGTGAAAATCAGAATTTTTAATGCAAAAACCCTTATTCAGTTGTGTTAAAAACCCCAGTATTATGAAAATCTTTGCCCCAGTACAAAAATGGGAGAGTAATTGTGTAATCCTGGCCTCCAGCTCAGAAAACATTTGCAAATACTGTGAAGAGTGATCTCTTCACAAATGATGAGGATGAATATGTAATAAATCTCTTGGCATCCCCAGAGAATATTTTCAGTATTATACTCTCAGTCTTTTGTTCATTTATTCCCTCCACTCTGAGCAAACCAATATGAGATGCCCTGTCAAGAATATAAATATATATAAGTAATTTTAGTGCAAAGTATATGTGCAGTAAAGAAATACAAATAAGTGGATTTGGAAGTTCCAGAAAGGAAGAATTTGTGTCCAACTAGGGGAATCAGGGAAGGTAGGGGCAGAGAGAATATATAAAGTCAATCCTGAAGAATAGGTAGAAAACAAAGAAATATTTTTCTTCAATTTCTGTTTGTAAGCTAATTGTTCAAAATACAGTGTATAACAACTAAGCCAGTTTCATATGGAAAACTGCTAGGTATTATAATCACCTCCAGATTAGTGTATTGAATGTGGTATAATTGATGAAGAAAATGAAAAAGTGTGAGGGCAAGGGCTTTTCATGTTTAGATAGAATGAAGTAAATCTATGGCAAGACAAGATTTTCACTGTGATAACTAGCAAAATATGAATGTTTTTTAAAATATTTTATATTAAATATTACACAGGTATTAAAGTAATTAGGATTAGATGGACTAAAGTTCCAGAGGTTCCAGAGATAGAAACAGTGTTCTGAGGTAAGCTGATGATAGCCGGTAATTTTTTTCTCTGGGGACATTTCTAAGTTTTGGCCACAAGTTGTTCAATCTTGACCCACATAGGGAGCCTGTTCTGTGGGAAAGGGAAACCAGCCAACTCTCAGCCGTCACGAAGAACTAGAGTGACAAAATGAAAACTTGAGGAGCCCTAAACGCACAGCCAATTTTCCCTAAGGGTCATCTTTGGAGTTCTGGTGTTACACAGGAAGATGGGGAACTAGACCAAAAACTTCTAAAAGGCAAGAAAAAGACCCACAAATTTATAGTGCTTAGGAACTAGACTTGCCAGGTGAAGAGACCTACTTCAAATACATGACTGCTCATCCCTGTAAAACAGTTGCAAATTTTAAAGCTGTATGAGTTAGGAGGATAAAGAGGTAAGCTGAAAACCACGGGAGGGAAGAAGAGCTAAATCTTCTCCAGACTTCAAGGCTGAAGGGACAAAGACCAGTCTCTCAGCCAAAAGCCTGAGAGAGACTCTGCCCTAGGAATAGGGACATGTCAAAGGTAGACTGAGATATACTGAAATGATAAATAATAGCCAAGCTCAGTCCCTGCTGGAATTGAGATAATCACCTTCATACTCTATCTGCATAAGAGAGAAAGGCAAGAGCCTTCTCTGGTAGAAGATAAAATTATATGGAGCCACTACAGTTCTTTTAAAATAAAGAGTACATTCTGTCAAAAATTTCTAGACATTAGAAAAAAATAACAGAATTTAACAGATTAGAAATAGATCCACTGCTGATCCAGAGTTTTGAGTTAGCAAACAAATAACTATGATGGACATGTTAAAATGAAGGAAAAGTAGACAAATAAATGAAAGGATGGAGAATTTCACCCAAGAATTAGACTTTTAAACATTAAATGGTTATTTAAGAAAAAACAACAATATGTTAAATTAAGAACTCAAAGAATGGAGTTAACAGTAAATTAGACACAGCCAACACAGGACTGGTACACTGGAAGAGAGATTAATAGAAAATGCCTAAAATGAAGTATGAAGAGAAAAAATAGAAGAACAGATACATTAAAGTGACAGAGACTTCTGGGGAGTGCTCTACATGTCTAACACATGTGCTGTTATAATTCCGGAAAGAAAGAAGAGAGATGGCGGTAAAGCTATATTATGAACAATATTGGCCAAGAATTCTCCAAAAGTGCTAAATGCTATCAACCCACAAATTCAAGAAGCTTAACAACCCCAAGCTGAATAAAGATAAAATCACACAGTATAGCTTAGTGAAATTCATGAAAACCAAG
Organism: Carollia perspicillata; assembly: GCA_004027735.1. NCBI lineage: Eukaryota > Metazoa > Chordata > Mammalia > Chiroptera > Phyllostomidae > Carollia > Carollia perspicillata. The sequence continues at coordinate 13,070 of PVKM010008403.1, forward strand.
GGCAATAAAACGTCACCTTATTTTAAAGGAATGACAATGAGCCATGGCTGGTGTGGGTCAGTGAACTGAGCATTAGCCTGCGAATCAAGGGGTTGCCAGTTTGATTCCCAGCCAGGGCATATGCCTGGGTTTCGGGCCAGGTCCCTAGCATGGGGTGTGTGAGAGGCAACTGTACATTGATGTTTCTCTCCCTCTTTCCTTCTCTTCATCTCTCTCTAAAAATAAATAAATAGAACTTTAAAAAAAATAAAATAAAAATGAAGGAATGACAATGAAATTTTCAACTTAGTTTTCAACAGAAAGGATGAAAGCCAAAAGACATTATTAAAACATTTTTAAAATGCTGAAAGAAAATAAAAGCCAACTCAGAATTTTATATCTGGTGAAAATAGTCTCAAAAATCTGAAAATGAACAAAAACCATTTTAGACAAATAAAAACCAAGTAAGTTCATTAACAGTAGGTCTGTGTTAAAAGAAATACCAAAGAGACATTTTTAGGCAAAAGAAAGTGATCACAGATAGAATCATGAAAAAAATAGGAAGGAATTAAAAACACAGGAAAAGATGAATGTTTGGGTAACTATAGATGAATATTGGCCATACAAAAAGTAATTGTGAATTCTTTAAAATTAAAACTGGGTCATACACCAAGAATAATTTAAAAGACAGATGGTAGTGGTGAACAGAGTTTAAGTGTTCTAAGTTTCTTTCAGTGTTAGGAAAGAGATGAAAGTAATAATTTGTAATATGTCAAGGAGGCATATTGTGATCTCTAGGTTAACCATTACATGAGTAATAAAAAATATATAATTAACAAATGAATGAGACTAATATAATAACACATTTAATTAATTCAAGAAAAGGCAAGAAAAAAAGAGAAAAGAATATAAAACAGACCAAATAAAAAACAAATAGTAAGGCGGAGGCATAAAACCAAATGTCAGTAATTTTATTTCAGATCAGTGTACTAAACACTCTGAGTTAAAAAATAAGGTTATCAGACTGCTTTTGAAAAAAACTCATAGGATGCTTATAGGAGACAAAATTTAATTATGTGACTATACCAAAAAAAAAGCTAATGTGACTATAATACCATTAGATATAGTATAAAGACAGAATAAACAAAGCTCATTAAAATAGGCATGACTCCTTTCTACATTAAAAGCCTAGCAACTCTAAGTTGATAATACTTTGGCATATTAGATGCTGTTTTGCATGTTATAAATCAGTTGCATCTAATCAATATTTTAGGAAATAATTGCTTATGAAAAGTTATCTGACATGAATTTAAGAAGGAAATAAGATAATAGATTAGATATTATTAAGATAAATAGATGATAGATAGATAGATAGATAGATAACCTTGGATATTTACTATGAACTTCCCTAAAATTTATGTCTATTGCTTAAATGTCTAACATGATTCTTAGATCTTTAGGCCATCCCTACAGTATTGTTTTTTAAACATATTTTATAGCCTTCAGGAGGTCTACACTGCACCTCACCAGACGCTTACCCCCCAGATACCCCTTTTAGTAATGTTTAAGGAAAAGACACTAGGTCCCCAAATGCCCTAAAACCCTGGGGTAAAGAGGAGATGCAAAGTGAGGTTATTGGCAGGATGACCTATTCTGAGAATAAAAAGATAGAGGTTTATTCTGTGGAAAGGAAATATGCAAATTATCGTTCATCCCAAAGTGGACACACAAAGAAAAAGCCCTTTGGGGAGGTAAAAAGTCAAGGAATATGTCTAGTGTATATCACATTGGAAATCAACTAGACTCTCAGATTCAGGTCTGACCCTTAAAAATGCCAGCAAAGGCAGACCAAAGAAATTGTGTGAGAAGTGAGTAGTTAATGGGAGAGGCAGATAGTGTTAATCAATTCCAAAGGGCTTGTTCCATCTAAAAAGATTCCACTAATCTGCAGAAGCCTAAGTCACAGGACCTCTAAGACACATTCTATTCGTGTCAGTGTTCCATACCAATTACAGATTTCTGAAGGGCCAACAGAGCAAAACTATGCCCTTGATATGTAAGCCGACACTGCTGTAACTAAGATTGCAATTGGACTGGGACAAATCTCTATGATCTTGATATATGAAAATCCAAATAGGTGGTTTCCATAGAAATGAATAAAAACATTTCCAAATTACTTATTCAGGATTAATCCACTGCAGCTCTGCAAAGCAAATACATTTGATTAGGCTCAGTAAAGCAACCAATGAAAAATAAACTAAAATCATCCAGGAAGGTACCATAGTTGCCTTCAATAACAGAAAATCCTCACACAGTTAAAAAATGTGGATTTCACTAAGGAAACACCATAGTCCAGAGCAGGAGCTGTGTTCACACAAGTGAGGTTCGAATCCTGGCCAAGCCACTGTCGACTGTATGACCTGAGGATGAGTCCAAGGTTTAAATGTTGCCTCGCCAAGTTTCTAAAGAGAAGTGAGGGAAAAACCTGTCTGCCAGGAAGGGACAGCACGGGGTGTAGCACCTCCTCATACACTCCTCAGAAACTTTCACACCTGGCTGGTGACACAGGTGGCCAGGGCAGCCCTGGAGAAAGTGGACCTGACTCCAGGCCTCACAGGGAAGGAAGCTGGGAAGGTCGCCAGAGGAGTTGTACTACATCAGGGAAGTATCAGGGTGGCTCCAGCACTCAGCTTTGAGCAGGCTCTGGCCTTCAGGCCAGGCTGGGTGAGCTCTGGCAGCTGGAGCCTTCATTCCTGAACAGTCTGCACGGTGGCCCACCTGGCACCAAACACCTGCAAACCCCCACAGGAGGTCCCAGGTATTAGGAAGTCAAGAAGGGCTGGATCAGCTGTTTGTGGAGGCCTCACCCTTTTCCCTTTGGTGCTGTGTTGGACTAACGCACCCCTCCCCACACACACACCTGGAGCCTGAGCACATGCTCCCTCCCACGTCACACCTTCCTCTGTGATGTGCCGGAGGAGACACCACAAGCACCTGGCTGGAAGTAGTTCAGTGTCTGCTAGGCATCGAGAGGAGTGGGGAGCTAAGAAGAAGCCCTCCCAGTTTCTACTCTTTTCTCGGCTTCATTTGACCCACAAGTGGCTAGGTGGGCAATTTGTTTTATAAGTTTTGTGTCTCATCTCCCTGCCTTCCCTTGCCCAGTGGTCAACAACCAGTGGTTTTCCCCATCCACTGTGATGATGCTCCACCTGGCCTACTGGTCACCTTGCTGGAACTAGTCCGCTGCTCTCCCATCTGCCCTCCTCCCTGGTCATAGGCTGTTCCACTGCAATCATGTGCCTCTACCATCTAGCTTTAACATAGAGCAAGGAGGCGGTGTCCCTTACCAAAAGAGAAAGGACATGTGCTCCCCTCAGGAGATTGTCCCCTTGGTGAACTGGAAGGACCCTCCAAAGAAGCCTGTTGACACCAAGGCAATGGGCACCGCTCCTCCCTCCCATGCTGTGATTTTCCTGTCTCTCTCTATCTCCAGAGAGAACCAGCCCCCATTGTACATGTCACTTCCTAATCCTGAGAACACACCACCCAATGACAACAGTTAACTTGGCTGATGTCTCCACCCATTTACCTAAAAAGTCAGTCAGCAGAGGGACTCAAGTTTCCAACCTTCCCTTGGACCCAGGAACCATCTCTCAGCCCACATCTGGGGCCAACAATGGCCAGCAGCCTGGACACTCTTTACTGTTGGGAAATGTGGTAACCCCAGCACAGGCTGTAGGCCTAGCCAGCCAGAGGCAGAATAGTGCACTCAGGTGGTGCTGGTTTGTAATTGCCAGATTCCACATCTGATACCACCATCAACACCCAGCTGGCCTCTGGTGACAACCCAGATATTCTCCCCAGTGACACGTCCACTACTGCTGGCTTTTGAGTTGCCACCAGGATGCCTAACACTGGGTATAATAAGCTCACGGTTTGCTGGTACATCTCCAGGTCCACTTGAGATTGTGAGACCTACAGCTTTCATGGATGGTGGGAGATATGGGGTCGGTATGTCCACCCCAGGCCCCACTCATTCCCAGGCATCCAGAGCATTAATAGTAGAGATACACTTAGGTGTATCTCTAAGTAGCATTGCTTTTATGTATCATTTTGGCCATACAACCTGGGATCTATCTGATTGCAGCAAGGCTGCCATAGTAGGGGAGACAAGCAGCACCCTAGTGCCTGGATACACTGTTGGTTCCACCTTATATCTGATCACCTGGAACCCACCTGTCCATAACACAGGTGGTGTCGTGATGGGAGGGGATACCATGGTTCCCATGATTGGAGGCCCCACTGTTCACACTTGTCATCAGTGCATCTGCAGCCCTTGTGAACACAGAAAATCTACACTTGCAACAGCCACCACTGTGGAGAAGAAACACATGTCAAGAGACATGCCTGTTTCCACCTTTCATCGACCACCTGATGTCACCTGGCCATACCACATTCATTATAGATTCATTTACCAGTACCACCCCTGTGTTTAGACACATGTTTAGCTACACCTTATTTCTAAGTACCTATAGCCTGCCTGTGCAGAATACAGGTGATGCTATGGGAGGGTACAACATCTGCTTTTGCTTTCCTGTGGAACCCAAAATAATATGCTGGAAACTTGTAATATGCCATCTCATTGTGATGTTTAAAGCTGATATATATGTGTGTGTACCAGGTCTGTCCAGAAAAAGTCCACCATTGTTAACATAACAGAACGGTTTGTGTGGCATCAATGTAACCTGGCAGCCAAGGAGAGTGGACTGAAATGAGCATGTGTAAACAATGACGACTCACTGTACTAGTCAGTGGAGGTGGTAGACTTGTTGAGTGAGCATGTGCACTGTGTGGCCCTCACATTCAAAATGACTGAGCGAGTAGAGCAAGAAGTCTGCATCGAATTTTGCATTAAGCTTGAACATTCCTCTGCAGAAACTGTTCAGATGATTCAGAAGTCCACAGCTATGGGCAACTGGTGATTAGCAGCTTCATCACAGCGATGCGCCCACTCATGCATCATGTCTGGTGCAGAGTGTTTTGGCAAAACATCAAATCGCCCAGATGACTCAACCCCCTGCATCCCAGATTTGGGGTCCTGTGACTTCTGCCTTTCTCTAAAACTGAAATCACCTTTGAAAGGGAAGAGATTTCAGACTGTTGATGAGATTCAGAAAAATATGATGGAGCAGCTGATGGCAATTACTACAGAGGACTTTGTGGAGTGTTTTGAACAGTGGATGAGATGCTAGAAGAACTGTGTGGGGCCCCAAAATTCCTACTTTGAAGGGGACTGAGACATCATGGTCCTATGTACAATGTTTCTTGTATCTTGTATCTTCTTCAATAAATGTCTCTATTTTTCATATTGGTGGGCAATATGGTTTCATATTATTTTTCATATTACATGGTTCTCTGGAGAGCACTGACTAATACAACGCTTTTTAGAAAATATCTGTATACATTTACCCTCTGTAAGGGTTCTATGGAGATGCAAGGGCACATTGCATCAAAAACAAGATTTGGAAGTAAATTTAATTGGTCCCATTCTTCCATTTTCTCTGCTAATCTCTGAGCTCCCCCAGGGAGACATTGAGTCTGCTTTGGCAAAGTCCCTGCATATTAAGGGAATGATAAAACCAGCCATGGTTTGGAAGAAAATATTTACAAATCACAAATCTGACAATGGGTGAGTATCTAGAATAAAAAACTTTCAAAATTCAACGGTAAAAATACAAACAATCCAATTAGAAAATGGACAAAGGACACAAATAGGCATAGAAATGGCAAATGAGCTCATCCTGAATAATAATAATAAAGAATAAAAAAATAAAATAATTAAAAAAAGATCCTCAATATCATTAATCATCAAAGAAATGCAAATTAAAACCACAATGAGAGCACTACACACCAATCAGAATAGTGAAAATTAAGGAAACAGTAGCATCATCAAATGTCAGCTACGGTATGGATTACTCATACATTGCTGGTGGGAATAAAAAATGGTACAGCCACTCTAGAAAACAGTTTTTGGGTGTCTTAAAAATTAAGTATGCAACTACAGTACAATCCAACCAGTATACTTCTAGACATTTATCTCAGAGAAATGAAAATTTACGCTATACAAATACCCATACATTGTGTTTACAACAACTGCATTCACAGTAACCCAGTATAGGAAACAACTGAAATGTCCCTCCATATGGGAATGTTAAAAAACTGTGGTAAACCTGTACCATGGACTACTAGACAATAAAAAAAGGAATAAACTATTGATACAGGTGACAACCTGGATACATCTCCAGAGGATTAGGTTGGGAGGAAAAGCTAATCCCAAAAAAGTTACATACAATATGAATCCATTTATATCACATTCTTAAAGTGACAAAATTAAAGAATGGAGAACAGATTAGTGGTTGTTGGGGGTTAAGGCAGAACTGGGGGCAGCAGAAAGGAGGGCAACCTGAGAAATCCTTGCCGTGGTGAAATGTTCTGTTTTGGCGATATCATTGTCAGTTTCCTAGATATATTTTACCATAGTTCTGCAAGGGCTTACCACTGCAGGAAACAGAGACGGGTACACAGGCTCCCTGCATTATTTCTTACAGCTGTATGTAAGTCTACAATTACCTTACCATAAAACATTTCATCTTTTCTAAAAAATCTTTAAGTTTAATTAAGAAAACCAAAAGTGATGACATTTTCCTGGAGTTAACTACATTGTGTTTTCTACCACTGTATGGAATGAAAGGTAAAAAGATTAGGATGAGTTGTCCAAAACAGCCCATTAAAGAGGAGAAAAAGAGGCAATACAAACATACCTTGAAAATTGTGTTATAACTTAAAATATTCACGTGTACATCTATGGCTGTTCTTTGAGTTTCAAATGAGGTTACAACTATGTTGGTGGGACACACCCAGATTGTGGTGTCTACTATTTCTGGTTTGGTTCTTTAAAGAAAAAAAGGAGCTTAAAGAATTTGGGACATGACCAGAGTACACCATTTCTAAGTTTTTACCCGTATTTGCAGTTTTGTCTTTTCTTCTTTTTCAAGTACTTTACAGCTATCTTCCACAGAAGTCTAAATCAACAGTATTTTTTAAAGCAACTCACTGGTTCTCTCTTAAGGAAATGTAAAAATGAAATTATTATACCAGCATTCCCTCCCCAGGGGTATTACTCTTAATATATGTTACAGATTCTTTAGTGCAGATCTAATTCCAAAATATTTTTAAGTTGAGGTGAATATTTAGATGAACTCATTTGTATTTTTTATAAAGTTGTGTTATTTTTTAAATAAGTTGTTAATGTTCTTATAATAAAAAATCAAGAAAATAAATTCATGCTTTGTGATTAAAAAATAAATTATCACTGTCTTTCTTAGTTCTTTTTCTACCACCACAAAAAATAGAAATTTCTGTTCAAGGCAAATTTTTTATTCACCTCATTTTCCCATTGCACTGGGTACAATCCTGGGCCACCTCTTCCGGTTTCAGGTAGTATTTGTGCTCAAAAGATATAAATTCTCATCATCAGTGAAATGAAGTATAACTGGAATGGGGAAATATGTTATATAAATTTTACAAAATAGGCATATGTTTATAGTACATCCTAAGTCCAAATATAAGCTGTTAGAGAGGATTTCCAGCTCTGATGTCCTGGGGTGTATTTAGATGGTAGAGACAGTGCATTAATAAAACAACGAATCTGCAAAGCTGGAAACGTATAAGGTGTTTTCATTTGGGGAGTAAACCCAATAGTTGAATAATTGCTGTCCATCCTGTTTAATGGTAAGTAGGTTGCCCGTGTTTTGAGAGTAGTGTTTATGATTACCTGGACCATCTTTCCTGCCCTGCCTAATTCAATCACACAGCTGTGCAGTGATGCGGAGAGGTTTGGTAACAGAATTGTGTGTATGTAAAAGAATTAGAAAGATAAAAGTGTGAACACCCTGAAGTTGAAAAGTATGTGCCTTTGTGTATAAAAGATTGCTGTCCACGAATGTGCATGCATGCTTGCACTGTGGAGAAGCCTAAAGTTTTTTATTGTATTCCAAACCAAATAGATATAAAGTAGACACTATAGCTCACATGATGTACCAGAAAGAACACTGAAGGGGAATTTGGGAGACCTCCCACAAGCTATATCGTTGACAACCCAATTTCTACCCTTGACTTTGACTCCCTGCTTAGAGCGCTGGTGGCTTTTAGTAAACTACCTGAAGACAACGGTTTCTCAGAGGACACTGAGCAAGAAAGAGAAACCCCCTGAAACCCAATATATTTTTAAATTGAGGTGTAATTTTTAAATTAAATTTTTAAAAGTGCACTTGGGATGAACCCCACAAGGAAAAGCTGAGTCTCAAGGTTTAGGATTTAATTTTTCTGGCAATGGCATTATTCTGCTCTCAAGTGAATCACTCTTTACTCCACTTTATTTTGTATCTCCAAGGCACAGTTTTTAATCTATAATTATCTTACCACGTAATTCAGAACTTTGTACATAGCAGTAGGATAGGCACTACATAAACGGTCTGATGCTACATTGTTTTGCCAAGATAGGTCTTATCATTCCCATTTTTTTAGATCTCTGTTCAGGCCCAACTTGGTAAAGAAGTGGGATGATGCTACCTGCATTAAAGAGTGGTTTCAAATATTAAAACAAGTCCCCAAGAAGCCGCTGAGTCAAAGGGTTGGGAAATATTGATCAGAACATATGCTTCTTTCTACCCAGGAAAATTTAAAATATCTCATCCCATTTCCCCACACAAAAAGAAGAGCTGCGAGGTAGGTCGAGCATGATAGTGGGTGTCAGGTAGCGCTGCGTCAGGAGGGAGGAGGAACGGGGAAAGGGACAGGGAGAGGCTGGAAGAGAAATAAGAAGTAATAAGGACTGAAAATTGGCAGAACCTGGAAGAAAAACGTGTGGGCCGAATCAGGATGACCTATTTTTTAACCATCACGACTATGAGATATAACCAATTCTTTATTGCTGTGGTCATCGCAATGTTCACTTCCACTGCTTAAGTATCGTGCTTAACCGTGAGACAGTTGCTCAGGAAGGAAAGAAAGAGGGAAGGGAGGGAGAGAGACGGGAGGGAGGGAAGGAAGGAAAGAAATAGAAAACGTATTAAATGATCAATCTTTTCTGTTTGATGGGAAGAGACCTCTTCTGTAAGAAAAAAATCTTGTAATCTCCTACCCTCTTTCTCTGGTTTCCCGGTAAAAACATCCCAGAAGAGACTCTGCTCCCCTTATGTTGGTAAATTTCATAACAAACAGAACCTCATTGGAAATGTTTGCCCTTGTTTCAGGTCAGCCTCTTATCTTAGACGTCCAGTCCACTGATGATGTAATTGCACTTGAATCGTTATTACACTGTTCTTACTTTGCCTGTGAATCACTTTGGGAAACAAAACTGACAGCATATTCTAAGCAATAAACAGAGCCAAATTTGCAAGTTTGGGCCCAACCTTCTCACACCATCCAAAAGTGTCTAACATTGAAATTCCAGCTTCAGTGAAGTGTACTAATGCATATTTTAATTAATGCAAACTGTGAGGTCGAGCGATGTAGTGGAAACATTCCCTTTAAAGAGAAAAATAATTGCCGTAGGATACAGGGATTTAACCCACGCCTATAATTTTCAAGGAATTTATTCCTAATACATATAGGAACTTCACCTTACCTAAAAATTAAGTTCACTTTAATTAGTGACTCTAAGAAAACTGTAGAATGTATTATACCAGTAAAATGAAAAAAGCATGGAACGTAATAATATTAAGATGTCTTGTAGAATATTATCCATACAGGATTTTAACCGAAGGATTTCTTATATTTCTAACTCAAACTCTCATCTGAAATTCACCACAAGATTTGTACATAATGGGATGCTATTTTCAAAAGGCATTTCATTCCAGCAGAAATGTAGATGCTGTTAAGAGTCCATAGGCAGTACTTTATAGCAAAATTGACTCAAAAGATACAAAAACAAGATGTAAATCTAGAATCAAAAATGTTCTCAACTGAAATAAAAGCAAACAGAAAATGTTATATTGTAGCTATAAATACCATTCCCTATAATTTTAGTGGTGTAACAGAACAGAAATTTATTTTTCACTCAAAATCTCCTGTAGGTCAAAGTGACCCACAGGAGCCTCTCTTGACATTGAGTGAGGACACTCTGTGAAGCAATTCGCTGATCCAGGCTGACAGAGCTCCATCCTCCTACAGCTGTACCATCTGGAACATGTGCGCTCCTGGTTCAATAGAACAAAGAGAAGTCTGGAGGATAGCACACTGACATCTCCATGCCTCTGCCCAATACACTTCCGCTTTCCTATCAGGGACCACAGCAAAGCCCATAGCTCTATCTTCGGGGTTAAGGGAAATTTCAACTTGCATGTGGATGGACAGGGGATCAAATATACTGGTGAACAAGAACAATGTCTACCACAAATGGTAAAGGCAGGCTGTGGAGGAGGAACTCAATTTTTCTGACGACATGTAGGACAACTCTCTTGCCAGGGATTGCTTCAGACATAACCTCAAGGACCAGGACTAACGTCCAGAGGAGCAGGGAGCAGCTGCATCTCTTCACCTTTCTAATGTGCCACCTGGATGCTCTCCCGCTCCGTCCTGAACCCTCTCAGACTTCTATTCTACTTCACCTACACTCTCATTGAAGACACTCACATCCACTTGGAAACTAAAAGCAATCCTCCTAGGCTGGGTCGATAGACCTCTTATGTGATTTCGTAACATCCTATAGGTATTCCTCTCTATTAGATAAAGATGAAATCTCTCGATGCATGTAGATGCATGTAAAATACTACATACTAGGAGGGACAAAAAAGCCCAGAATTTATTTATAAAAAATTGTATGTTTTTTCTTACATGTTTAAACTTCAGTCACCCTCAAAGTACTCTCTATTTGATGAAATACACCTACTGAGATGTTTTTTCCACTGCTCAAAACAGTTTTTGAACTTGTCGATATTGATGCCTTTCAATGCTCCTGCTGTTTCTCATTCCATCTTTTCCACATCAGCAAAGCATTTCCCTTTCAGGACTTTTTTCATCCAGAGAAACCAAAAAAAGTCCCTACAGGGCAAGATCAGGTGAATAGGGAGGGTGGGGCACAGGGGTCATGCCATTTTTGGTCAAAAACTGCTGAACACTCAGCACAGGGTAGGCAGGTGTGCTCCTAAATCACCCATCATGAGATGGGCAAATGCATTGGAAGAGTCTTCCAAAAAAATTCACTGAAGTCAAACACAGCCTCTCACAACAACACCAGCTGGTACACTGATACAGGTGGGTTCCTAGAACACGCACCCACCTAGTGGGGGAAGCTTGTACTACAAGGGGCCTGCCCTCCAGAAGATAATTCTGGTTTTCTGGGGGGTCCCTCCTCATACTTGACACCTGATAAACAAGAAAAAATGTCATCATCATCATCATTATCATCATAGCATCTAGCACTTTGTAACTATTAATTTAACAGCCTCTCGCACAAGACCAAGATCCCATACTCCTGTCTCTTCATTAAGGACACAACCTACTCCAGGTCAGTCTGCTCCCACGCAGCTCATAACAGCCTGGACCCCTGACCTGGACTTGAGTGCCTCACAGCCTCTGCTTTTCTGTGGTTCCGCGGACCCTTCCTTCCCTAACCCCCTCTGTTTGTTTGTATTCACCTTCTTCTATAGTTCTTACACTGTTACAGTGTATACAAGCACTAAGCCTTTTTCTAATACATACACACAGTAAATGGTTTCATTTGCAATGAGAATGGATATTAGGATATTACAACAGAAAAATGAAGGAAGTAAATATTGAAAAATGCTTGCTGTCCACGTCCATGTCCATTACTAAAGTATCATGTCCTCCCTCCTATTCCAGATCATCTCTTCTCCAACACCTCACATACAGTGCAGATGGTTCTATTTCAAATTATATTTGTCCAACACTTTTGCACTTTTATTTTCTAATAATTCCACAAAGCCCCTTTACCTGTGCAGACATCTGAAATCATTCCTTCATTAAATAATTTACATATATAATATTAATATGCATATGCTCTTCTATACATGTATTATCTTATTTGATCAGAAATATAGCACTTTAAAGGTCCTCTTTTAAAGGCTATAAAATGAGTGCATCATATGATAAATAACCAGCACAAACTATTAGTTTTATTATAAAGTGTCATAAATTAGCACGTTGGCATTACATATATTTATATATGATTTCTTAACATTCACTCCGGAAACAGGTTTTATTGAAATACTCTATAAATCTGGTTTTCCCAAGAATAACTCCAGGCTTCTGTGGGTGTCACAGTGTCTTCTCCCTGGAGGGCAAAAACTCCGATCTTCTCATCAGTGTCAGCCATGAATAATTTTACCACCTCCTCAGGAGGTTATGTGCTTTAGAATTTTTCATTGGCCTGTGAAACATTTATTATATTCTGAGAACTCATTAAGTATGGTATAAAACATGGGAAAGATGTAGTCCCTATCCAGTACCCTCTTCATCTAAATAGCACAAGGAACCAAATAAAAATAGTGCATCACAAAGATTGTTTTCAATTTCCTTCATTTCTTTTTAAGATTATGATGTCATTTTTCAAAAACCATGTCCGGGAGCTGCGGTCTAAGCAGAGCCTATGGTCATACGAGATTAGAGGATGGTTCACCAAAGAAATGAGTTTTGAGTAAGACCCACTGAAGCAGAATTGGGCCATACATCAGAAAAAATGCTGAAATGGAGCTTAGCATTAAAGAACTGAAACACCAGCTTTGTAGGCAGAAGCATCCACGGTAAAACTCTAACTTTGGAGTAAAGAAGTGTGTAAGTTCCTGGTACCTTGCTCTTAATGTTGTTGAAGTCTGTGGCCTTAGGCAAATGATTTCACCTCTGTTTCCCCAGGTGTGAAAAAGGGGTGACCTTTCTGTTCTGTGCTGCTTACAGAGATGATGGGAGTGCATAGCATGAGATACACAGTGAGCATTCTGAGATCTTGGTTGCAGGGTCCTGAGCGTCGGGCTGACACTGAACAGCAAAACAGCCAGAATCTGGCATGGGTCCCAGTCTTGGGCTGCTGTTCGGCACATGGGGAGAGCAATGCTCCCTCTGCTTCTCACCTAGATCATCCTCCAGCCCAGGGAGGTGATCACCCTGCAGTACTCGTTCTGCACCTCCCGGAGGGGAGGCTGAGGTCTCTGGACAGGAGCATACCGTGTAGCCAGCGGAGCCACCGCCTGTCTGGGACCATAAGTGCAAGATGGTCATATGTCAAGGGACCCCGCCACTTGTCTCTACTCCAAATTATGTTAATTAGCATTTACACAGGGCCTAATTATTTATCAACACTGTATTATTTCACCAGGCTGTCACAGAACCCCAGGTGCCATCATTCAAGAGTCACAGAGCACTAGGGGATTAGAGTCAGGAGACTGGCAGCCCTGGGTGGGAATCCCAGCTTAGGCACTCACCAAGTCTGCGACCTTGTGCAGCACCCCATGTCTCTCAGCCATAAATCTCTATCTAAAAGATACAGATCATGAAAAGTGATCGAATAGGGTGGCGCGAATGTTAACTCTGAATTCAAGCACGGTGCTTAGCACAGCTGCCCGACTCATCGTAAGCACTCTGTAAGTGCTGGCTGTGTTTTACTATTATTCTGAAGGCTATTTTTAGAGCAGTTCTAGGTTCACAGCAGAATTCATGGGAAATACAGAAATTCCCCCATATGCCCTGCCCCCCAGTCTACGCACACAGCCTCCCCATCACAAACATCCCCCAGCAGAGTGGTATGTTTGTTACAGTTGATGAACCTACATTTGCACGTCCTTGATCCATAGTTTCCATTAAGGTTCACTCTTGGTGTATATTCAATGGGTTTGGACATATGACACATATCCACCATAGTACCATCCAAAGTATTTTAACTGTCCTAAATTTTTTCTCTGCTCTACCTGGTCATCCCTCCCTCCCCCAGAATGGGTAACCAATGATGCTTTCACTGATTCCACAATTTTGCCTTTTCTAGAATGCCATATAATTGGAGTCCTACATTAGGTAGCCTTTTCAGATGGGCTCTTTTCACTCAGTAATATGCATTTAAGGTTCCTCCATGTCTTTTAATGGATTGATCACTCATTTCTTTTTAGTGCTGAATAATATTTCGTTGTCTGAATATGCCACCTGGCTATGTTTTAAATGCAGGTGTTAAACAGACACAGAAAGGTTATGTAACATAACCAATATCATACAGCCAGTGAGCAACGAATCAGGACTCCAGCCTGGAATTCTCTCATCAGCATCCCGCTGCAGTCCAGCTTCAGGTGAGCCCAGGTAGCTGGCAAATTCACTAGGGTATGCTCAATGCAAGCTCCATTTTCAGAAAGTGGTCAATAGACTTTGTATTTTTGTTGTCGGAAAGAAATTCGTAATCCCCTTGGGTAGAGATAGAGCCACCCCCTTGGTTGGGGCCTATGAAGGAACAGGGAGGGCAGTGGTGGGAGGCGCCCCGCTCTCTCTCCCATCTGCCAGAGCTGAGCTGCTCCAACTCATACTCTGATGCGGTGGGTCTGGGCTGGGGCATGATGTTCTGCATTTCTAATAAAATTCCAGGTGATGCCGTGCTGCTGGTCCACAGACCACACTTTGAGAAGTGATTTGGAAATGGATTTATAATTCATCTGACAGTTCTTTATTAAGTCTCTATCACATGCTAGGTACTAGAGATCCAGTGAGGAGGTAGCCAAAGTTGCTGGGATCCATGCTCTCAAAGAGTATACATTCTAGAAAAGAAGACAATTAACAAACAACAAAAATAGAAACAAACTGCAATAAATGTGGCAAAGGACAGAAACAGGGCCTGAGACAGATAGTAAAATGAAGATGTTCTTTAGACCACTGAGGGAAGACCTCTCTGGGAAGGTATCATGTAACCTGAGATTCCAGAGTAGCTCTGCAAAAAGCAGAAGAGGAACATTCTAAGCTAACACATTCATAACACCCCTACAATGGCAAAAGAGGAGAAAAGGAAGTTTGAATTTCATTTTTGTGCATTCATTCTGTGGTGAAGAATGGATTCTAGGGGAGAAAAATGGCAACAAGGAAACTAGCCAAAGGCCCTCGCAGGAGTCTGGAAAGAGATGACAAATTTTGGGCATTTAGTGCTGAAGTAAAGCATGAAAGTCGGCCTCGCGGGAGAGGGCTAGGCCTGGGCACACAGCCCAGAGCTTTCAATCTCTGTACTCAGCACTAAGCCAGTCTATTCCAGAGACAACAACAAAGACCCCACAAAGAAAAATTATGCCCACACTACAGAAGGGTTGCCCTTGTGGGGAGAAAGAAATACACCACCTTAGGAGGAAGGCTCTCCAGGCTGCAGCAACCACGTTGAAAATCAGAAAAGGCTCCCAAGCTCCAGTGCTGTGCTGTCCAGCATTGTAGCCACGAGCTGTGTGTCTATTTCAATATAAGTCAACCAAAATTAAAGAAAATCAAATTCTTTTTTACAAAAGATTTTATGTATGTACTTGCAGAGAGAGAAGAAGGGAGGGAGAAAGAGAGGGAGAGAAACATCGGTGTGTGAGAGATACATCAATAGGTTGCCTCTCACAGGCCCCCAGCTGACGACCTGGCCCCCAACTCCCGTCTGTGCCCTCCCCAGGAACGAACTGGCGATCTTTCGGTTCACAGGCCAGCGCTCAACCCACCGAGCCACACCAGCCAAAGCAAATAAAAATTAGACTTCAGTTTCTCAGTCTTACTAGTCATATTTCAATTGCCCAATAGCACTTATGCTTTGTGGTTACCATTTTGAAAAAAAGAGACTCACTGAACATTTCAATCATCATAAAAAGTTCTAAAGGACAGCACTGCCCTAGAAGGCTAAGATGTGAGTTAAAATTAAGGAATGATGAAAGCTCATTAGATATTTTCTGAAGGAATAATATTTGTTATTTCCCAGTACACAGACTGTATACGGGTAATGTGGCCTAGGGTATATTTGCTAGGCAAGTAAGCAGGAGCAAAAATGTGTGATGGGGCTCCCAATGGATAAGCATTGAAAGAACAGGTACCACATAAAGACAAGGGAGGAAGAAATTAAGGGTGCCGGGTTAAGGATCGTTACACTGCCAAATCTAAGGGACCTAGGTGGGAACTTCACGGAGGCCAAAATGAAAACAAGGATTTTGAGAACTGAAAGTAATAGAGAGATTTGAGATCTGGTCAGTACTGAATACAGTAGAGGCTGGAGTAGGACTGAGTAAGATAGAAAGTGAGTGCAGATAAGGAAACTCCATGGTCAGAGATCTTGGGGGGAGAAACAGCCTGAGTGATATTGAAGTCCAATGTGTAGCCTTGCCCATGGTGGCTGCAACAGAGCTAACTAAAGACTGTATTCAGGAACTGTAGGGCCAGGATTTGGTAAAGGTCATCAACAGGGATGGTCTTTAACTTTTTGTTATAAATATTTCAACCTTATATAAAAATAGGAAAATTAACTGCAATATACTCAACCGCACATCGACAAATAGTAACTCATGGTCAATCTTATTGATGTGGATTTTGATGTCACCAAGACATTGGAAAGGGGGATCAGGTGGTTAAAACAGAAAAAGGAGGGGACATCCTCCTCCTCGAGGATGAAACTAAATAGAAGTTTAGTTCCCTCGAGGGGAAACTAAATAGAAGAGGTAAAATCCAAAAGAGGAACAGTGCTGATATTCGCTCCTGCAAACAATGGAAAGCAGCTAACACAACATCTGGCACGTAGTAGGGACTCAATAAATAAGAAGACAGAGAAGCATGGACAGTGGAGAGAGCAAGGAATATCCTATTCTCTTGTCCCTACATCTGTGGGGATTTAAGCAGCAGGAGACAGACACAATGAAAGAATAAACCCTTTGGAAAAGACTTCAAATTTTTAAAAATCTAGGTTGCAGTAATGGATATATTTCCCATAGAGTATAATGATAATAATCAGGCCAAGCCACATCACATCAATACAATGTTAAGCGAAAATGACACAGCAGAGGTTACCTCTATTTGAAAATACAACACAGCTACAAAGATCCGTCTCCATTAATGTGATTCCAGCTGGCTTTCCACCTCCCTTTGGATGCCCTGTCCGGCTGCAGAGCATCTCAGCCTCACCTCAGCAATTTGTCCTCAATAAGCACAAAAAAACCTCTCCCCGAGCCAGGGCACAGCAGCAAATGCAGAGCCCTGCAATGCCTCAAAATCCTTCAATGGTTTCTCATATTTCTTTCAATTTTAATAGAATTTGCAAGTGACGGACGCCACAGTCACATCAAAAGCTGCCTTCAAAGTTGGCCTCTTGGACCATTTTTTGTCCTAAATGCACCAAGCAAAAGCATGGACATTCGTATTGCCAAGTGTTTAAAGCAAGATTCTAAATCTGTCTTCCTTTTCCTAGAAAAAAAAACACACCAAAGTCTCCTGACACCACAGAAGTTCAATGTTTGGTTTCGTAAGACATTTTTCTGGTTCGATTTCAGTCTGCAAGTCCATTGAGCTGGTCGGGTGGGTACCACTAATACATGTGGTTTACATTAATGCTATTCATGATGTTTATCCTAACTCCACAGGAAGCAGCTCGCCATATGGTATTCATGTTTGCGTGTTGCTAAAAAACATTCAGAATCCCCATTTTTAAGAAGAATTCATCAATTGCAGTGTAAATAAAACACATGCCTCTGCATTTGTTATGAAAAAAGGCCATTTAGAATCAGACTAGAAATCCCACGACAGTACACTCAGAGTGAAATGTGAACATCAAATGCCTTCCCAGGTTTGCATTGTGATTTAGGGGTCAGCTGATACCTGCAAAACGAAACAGATGCTTAGAAAGGGGCACTTCAAGTGAGGAAGAGTTTGGTGGCTTCAAGGAGGAGAGCAAGTGAGTTAGTGTAAAAAGGGTAAATTTCCTCAGCACCTTCCTAACTGAGGACATTGTGCTCATCTCAGGCGGATACTAAGTGATGCAGTAAAGCAGCAAATTAGAAGAATGTAAAGTCTTTAGTAGGAATTGCACGCAGGGGAAAAATGCCTCCTAATGCTCATATTTGTTTTCATGTAAATAATGTACACTCTTCCTAAAATCAGACTGGCACAGGCTTAAGTAAGACATCAAAATCCACAATAGATAATATACTGGACTCCAGACTAGCAGGGGCATAGTTATCCTCCTATTTAGGTGCAAATCTTGCAGGCAAATGAGAGAGATCTCCTCCATGCTGAAATCTAGCAGTTTCGGTCTTGTGCTTCCTCTCGTATCCTTGATAGGCACGTGTGTTCTTGTTCTCATTCTCTCTCTCTACCTCTCTCTGATTTCTTATTACGCTAAATTGTATGCTAATTGGTTGAGTGATCCCAGATGATATCACTTCTATTTTAATTGGTATAACTGCTTTTGTTATTCCTTCCCCATCCCTCTGTTTGTCGCCCTTGCCTGTGGATCCCAGAGCTCTCCCGGAAGTTAATCCGAGTCCCACTGTCCCGCAGACATTGGTCCCACCGACACCGGTCCGTCAGAGTCATCAGGGTGAATCCCAGTGGCCTGGAGTCTGGCTCACATTCTCTCACGACCCAGAGACTCGGAACAAGGGCAGGTATTCGCATTCCCAAAATGCCCTTCATTGGCTTTCTATGAGACCCCCCTTCATTCTTCTATCCCTAAGACCTGCTGGCACTTACAAACAATATCTCCACATTTAACACCTAATTGTAATGTGCCTTGTATTGTCCAGTGGGGACATTGTTCTCTCACAGGTTAAGCTCAGTTGCCTTCCTCAGAAAACTTCTCCAGGACACGTGGTGTGGGGCACAATGCACTACTCACTCTTCGCTCCCTGCTGCCTGCTGCCCTGGCCCGGCGGGCAATCGGGAAGGTCCAGCCCCAGCTGTCACGGAGCTCACAACCCCAGGGGCCAGAACGAAAGCGTTAACAAAGGATGTACAATACAGTGCTCAGAAGGATGTTTAAGAAGTCCTAGGAGGACGCTGCTATATCTGGGGGGTCCGGAGTTCCCCGTGTAAGGTGATATCTAAAATAGGATCAGAAGGACGAGTAGCATTTCACAGGGAAAGGTTGGGCAGAACCTCCTCACGCAGAGAAGCAAGGTCAATGCCTCAGCGGAGATGCAGGAGAGCCACTAGGGGAGACCAGCAAAGATGGGGGCGGGGGAGAGTATGACGTAGTCAGAGACGCTCCAGGACTACGTTTTTAGGTTAAAGCATAGGAAATTACGAACCTTAACCAGAAATTTCTGACCTAAAATTACAGCATTTTCATACATAAAAATCACAATATGACATGTCTTTGTACTTCCCAGGCATGCTACTTATGATTTCCTGTAAAGTCCACCCACACCGCCCCCCCACGCCCCCGCACAGTGTGCGTTAGGTAGTTTTCATCTTGCTGGAGGGAGGAGGGTCAGTGTGGTAGCTGAGAATACTCATTCCAGGGTGGTTAAAAATTGAAAGACTCTAATGGAAACTTCCCGCCGCATGAGGCTCTCGAAACACTTCAGCTATCTTTATGGCCGATCAACTCCAGAGACTTCCTTTGTCAGAGTAAGGGATGTCAGAAATGATTTCTCATTGGTGAAATGAGTGGTGATCAAGATGTGTGTATTGACCGAAATATTGTGCAGGCATTCCCACTCGCGCGTGAACGGGGTGTACGAATCCAGCGAGCCCCGCAGCCTATGCAATTAGGAGCGGAGCCTGAGGCTTGATTGGGAAATTGCCCTGGGTCCAGCTGCTGACTCAGAGGGTTCTCCTCTCTAAGTCTGGTTGGAGTGTGAGCGGAATCCTGCTGCTAAATTACTGCCTCTTTGCCACTAGTGAACCGCCCATGCAAGGCGCTGTTGGAGCACTCCAAGGGACCCAGAGCTAGGATTTTATCAAGCTTACAGAACAGATTATACGACTCCTTTCATGTCTCCTGGCTTTAAAAAAAAATTCTGTATGTGTGGCAGAATTTGATCTGAGCCTGCTGTCAGTAAAGCCTGGTGTCAAGTTTGTCCCAATCTAAAGACCTATCACACTTACCAACCTTCAGCCTTTGGAGGTTACCAGTATTGTCCCCTGAAAGCTTAATGGGAATAGGACTATGGTTGCATATCAGCTAATGAGAGGAAGTTAGAGATACTGGGGGGAACATAATTTCCTTCTCCCAAACATTGGAGAGAACAGTGTCTCTCTTCTCTACGAGGTCCCTGGAGCCATAATCAGAATGACAAGGTATGGCACTCTGGAATTATATTCTGGCCTTTCACCTTTAAGAATGTTCCATTAATGGGCCATTGGGGACTTGTGGCAAAAGAGTTGCCATAGAGAGAACAACACTGCAGAGATCATCCCTTCCAATACCCTCAGTTAACAGACAGAGAATCAGAGACCTCACAGTCTCTCTGATAATCTGTGACAATTGGCGCTACAATCTAGATATTTCTCATTGCTACTAAGGGGTTCATTTCACCAGACAGTGGCCCTCAAACTTGTGCGCGCATCACAATCCTCTGGTTGGCTTGTTAGAACACAGATGTTGGGAGCACCCCTAGAATGTCTAAGTAGGTCTGGGGTAGGGCCTGAGAGTTTGCATTTATAACAATCTTCAGCTCAGGTTGATGCAGCTGGCCCAAGGAGCACACTTGGAGAACTCCTGCACCACACTAAATTCCTCTCTTGCTCCTTAACCATTCCACACTCCTACCCTTCCCAACATACCTGTTTCTTACAGTCTGGGTCAGCTCCACTTACATGACCGCCAGCTTCACACTGAGCCAAATGTCCCCAAAGAAGCACCCTATCTTGCATGATACTCAGCTTGATGTCCTACATTCTCATTATAGGTTTGGCAATGGTCCATCTCCAGGGAACTTCAAGGGCATATTTTGTATTCTTTCTGAAACCTAGAATGTCTATGAGGAAGCAATGAAGCTGAGTTGGAGAAGCTTCTTGGGGCCAGATCACACTGGGTCTGGAATTTCAGGTTAGGACTCAGGACGACCAATTTGACCCAGTTTTAGTGCTTAAACTTCTACATCCTGAGAGACCACTTAACCTCGGGAGGACCAGGATAGTTGTTCACCCTATAAAGTATGGAGTTTGATAGGTGATCCTTAGGTAATAGAATCCAGTGATTGCTTCACCATACATGTGTTCCCATGCTCTGTCAGGCCAAGGGAGACAAAATAACATGGTAGTCCAGACCATTCATGGTCTACTGAAGGAAAAGATAGGTAGACAGTAAATTATCTTATCACAGCAGTTCCTTCAATAACATTGTTTCATTCAACATCATTTCATTATGTTATGGTTGATGAGATATTGTAGGAACTTAACATTTGTTTATATCAATTAATCTATGGTAAAACTGGTTTCATCACACGCCATTTTGCTTAGAGTCACAGAACCTATAGACAACATTAAGTGAGGACTTACTGTGTATGTACTTTAATCAAAGGTGTTTCTGTCCAGAGGTGTGCTTTAAAAGTATTAGGGGTGCAAGGGAGGGAGCTTGAGAGAAGAAAAAGCATGTGATTTTCAAGGCAATGATTTTCATAATAGGGAAAGCTAAATATGCCCATGGGCCAAAGGCTCAGGAAAAAAATAGAAAAAAGAGGATAGTTCCCAACTGCAGAGGGGAGAATGGAGCAGGCCGTGGAATTACCTGGAGTGGGTGTGCTTTGATTTCACTTACCCGTGGCATGCTCTCTGCCCGCCCTCCGTGTTGTTGATCACAGAGCAGCAGGAGAGGCCAGGTCCTAAAGGAGACAGGGCACTCGGACAGGGCAGTCCCAAGAGAGGCAGGAGCAGGGAGAGTCAGGCACACTTGGAGGGGTTAGCTTTGGATAGGGGAGCACTCCGTCCTTCCCAGAGACCAGAAAAAGGAACGTGTCTCTTCAATGTCCCTAATCTCCCTGTTTGAAGCCTTTTAAATTCAACCCATTGCTCTCCTTCCTTAAATCCCAGATCCAGCCCATTCCTGCTGAGTCAACTTCAGCAAATCATCTAATTTCTCCATTTGTAAAATAGAGATAGCAAGGCCTACTTCAGCAAGACTCGTGAAAATCGAGTGAGAGAAGTCAGAGCCTCAGAGACAGCACCTCGTTTATGTTAGCTGTTCATTAAACAGCTTCGTTATTATCACTGGTGTCTGTTTTTCCCACATTGTGTGCAATCTCACTTACAGATCAGGGGTGTCAGACTCTTTCACCGGGGGCCACATCAGCCTCATGGTTGCCTTCAAAGTGCCCAAACAATTTAGGAATGTAAAAATGTAACTACTCCTTAACTCTGAAGGAGTTGAAATTACATTCCGCCCTTGGAAGGCAACCGAGAGGTTTATGTGACCCCGGGTGAAAATGAGTTTGATACCCCTGTTCTAGATCCTTCTTTCTCTTACCTGTCATTATTTAATTACCTTTGAGTTTAAAAGCCCCTCTAATAAAGCTACAGGTACATGTTCTCTCCAGAAAAATACTTATCAGTTTTGCATACATTTCAGGGAGTTGACCGACCATTTGGAGCCCATCTGTGGATTTTCCCAGATTTAGAACTTCAGTTTTAGAGCAGAAATCTATGAAACAGGATTTGCCACCCAATCCACTGGGGAGTGAGAAAATGTGTAATTTATATACATGATGTTTTCATTGTTATTTTTTGCATTGGTATATGTATACAATGGTGGTAGAGTACCTGTCTATTTTAAGATAAAGATATACAAATTTGGGGTCCTCAAATTCACTAAAGGTTACTCTTAAATTACAACCCACTCAGAGGAAATTAATGTTTTAAGTAACTAATGTATAAGTAATAGAAGAAAGGAATAGAGTTTCAGAGCGGCCAGTACAAGGGAACATTGGCAGACAGGAAGGAACCCGGGCCTTCCTGGAGGTCTTTGTGGTATTCCTGAATCACCCCCACGGGGCTGCTGCCTGCGTTTTTTCTGCCCAGGCAGAGCCCCAAGAGGAAGGAAGGAAGGGAATGATTGGTGTTATCCTAGCCCACAAAGACAAAGAGAGAGGATTTATTGCTGCTCAACACTTAAGACCTCCATACCCTGCCATCATCCATTCCCCCTTAAACAAATGCTGGTTGTCATCAAGATGATTATTATTACTATGCAGACCAGATCCTCTGATGAATCGAAGCTGATGAAGCACTCCTCTCAAGTAAAGAGACTAAACTATTCCCAGGTGGCCTGATTTATTCCCAGGAAGTTGTGATTTTCCAAGTGGAACTCTGATCGCTGAAAAGCATTCCCTCGTTGCATGAGGGTGGAAAGTTAACCCTGCAGAGCACACGTTTCTGGAGCAGGAAGGCAGGGAGAGTTCCAGGTGCACGTGCAGGTGGCCAAAGGAGAATACTGCAGCGCCCGGGTATCTTCTACAGCAGCATCCTCGAACCTGACTGCGCCTGAAAATCTGCTGCACAGCGTGGGAAAAGTTTCCTGGACCCAGCCCCAGAGATTTAAATACCCTAGTTGGGGCCGGGCCAGTGGATTTGCATTTCTGACAAGCTCCCAAGTGACATCTGTGCTGCAGGACAGACGGAGGTGGCCACCACCATCCCCCCTTGAATAACAGCAGGTACCCTGCAGTCAGAGTCCCGACTTCAAACCCCTCCTCACTGGTTTCTCTCCTACTGTGCTCCCTGCTTCAGCCTCTTTGCTCTGCTGCTTGCTAGAATGATCTTTCTAAAACTTGAGTTATATCTGTCATTCCTTTACTCAAAACAAGGCTGACTGTGAAATCCAGTTAACTCTAAATAGAAGCCAAATGGCTTAACATGGCACCAGAAAGCATGTAGTGTAGTAGGCCATATTTGTTTGGTTTTCACCCCCAGTTGTACCCATGCAGAGTACATGCGCTTTCTCTCCTGGTATTCTTTCTTCCTGTCAGGGAAACCTGAAGACACACAGGACCACACCAAGTCATATGCAGAGGTTGATTTGGTGACACTCAGCAACCACAAGTTGCCTCCTGGCTCTCCTCCCCTCGGCTCAACCGTGGTCATACACAAATGGGCATGTCCCAGCTCCAGGGCCTTTTGTCTTCTCTTACTTCATTCTGATAAAATAAAAGTATCACTAGAACAAA
The DNA here is from genome assembly GCA_004027735.1 of Carollia perspicillata. Lineage (NCBI taxonomy): Eukaryota > Metazoa > Chordata > Mammalia > Chiroptera > Phyllostomidae > Carollia > Carollia perspicillata. The sequence continues at coordinate 37,204 of PVKM010008403.1, forward strand.
AGCCCCCTTTTCAGGTCCTCTTTGCCAGAGCTAGCTTGACTGACTCTATTTTATGAGACTCTTGTCTTCAGGACTAGAAAATTACTGGAAGCGCCCTGAGGGCACAGAGATTCTGAGAACTTACAAAATGGGTTGCATCAGATGGCAGAGCCCGGACCCCGCACCCACAGACAACATCAGAACCAGGTGCAGCCTGTGCAAGTCCGATGGAAACATCCTGCTCTACAACCACCCCAATTACCTAATAAAGCCCCAAACCCCAGTATTTTACTGCTAGTATGTCTCTCCACATCAAGCTCCTCTCCTCTCTTGGAAAGTGAGCAAAAACTTGGCTCTGCACTTTCTTCTCTTTGTGAATTCTTTCACAGCCCGCATCACCAGCCACCCTAACAAGCATTCCCTTTCCTAATACAGTGTTAAAGATATGGAGAGAGAAAGAAGAAAGGGAGGGAGGGAGGGAAGGAGGAAGGAAGGAAGGAAGGAAGGAAGGAAGGAAGGAAGGAAAAGAAAGGTACTTCTTAATCTTACTTTTAGCCTAGATCATCTTAAGCAAAAGCCATTTGTTTCACAATATTGCTAGTCGATGTACTGAGAGAGCAGACAACACATGGTGATTTGGGTTTCCTATCAAAGCTGCACTTTCATAAGTTCTCCTATGTTTTTTCCCAGTCAGTAGGCATGAGTAACCCTGCATTTGCTCTCCCGTTAGCCATCCCACAGTGCTGGGAATAGGAGAAACAGAAACACAGTCTCAACTGTGAAGACCACCAGCACCTCTAGAAGGAATTCTGGCTACGGGTCTTTTATTTGGGTAATCGCTAAAACCACTGAGGGAAGGGCGGCAGGAGAAAGGCTATATATAAGAAAACAAGCAGTTTGGAAATTAGGCTCTCCTGAAGGAAGCCTGAAACGTCCTTGCCAAGACATCCTTCTCAAGAAAGTGGGGCAGACCCCAGAAATTTCCAGAACTTAGAGCCAGTCCTGTCTCAGAATGTGCCTCCACCATTCTGGCCCCTCTACTGATAATCCAAAACCACAACTTTCTTTCTTTTTTTAAAAATTAATTTATTTATTTTTTCGCATGCCAAAACCACAATTTTCAGGAAAAATTTTCAATTCTTAAGTTTTAGACATTTTATTTTAAATAAAAATTGTTCATGGATTTTCCTTAAAGAATAAACTCATTTGATGAAATGTCTCAAAACCCTAAATTTCTTGCAGGATTTATTTAAGTGCTTATTACAGTAAGGCCTATGTGTGAAAACTGGAACCTCCATATACATATGCATATTAATATATAGAAATAGATAGATATAGATATGCACACAACACTCACGAAACTTCATTCACTTGCTACCTCAACAGGCTCATTGGCACTCTGCTATCTTTCCAGAATGGAATGGTTGGCTGCCTTTATGGCTTCATTTAGCATCTCAAACTGGGCACTTGTTTTAGGAGAAGGGTTACAGCATGACTCAGCTACTTAGTTAATCCGACTAATTAGCATTCCGCCGACTATTAACAGCATTAGAAACAACAACCCGAGCTCTACATATTTCTTAGATTTCCAAACAGACCTTGTTCCGTGTCAAGGCCATTTGTAGCTCCCTGACCTTGGTGAACTTTTGGCCTACTTTGTACCCTCGAAGAAGCCCTCCTACTACCTTCAATAGAGAAGGCATCGTTTTAAATGGCCTCCTAAATTGTCAGCCTCCTAAATTGTGCCACCTTTTCAGAAATACAATTCCAAATTAAAATTCTGTGTCAAGAGGAAAACATTAACCGAATTGCAGCCGTTCTTACGAGCCTCATTTAACTCAGGTGCATAAAGTTAAGAAGGCAAATTTACATAAA
>PVKM010008404.1:0-39093 GCA_004027735.1 Carollia perspicillata
CCTAGGTTGATGGCCACATCCCCGGTGGGGGTCACACAAGAGGCAACCACACATTGATGTTTTTCTCCCTCTCTTTTTCCCTCCCTTCCCCTCTCTAAAAATAAATAAATAAAAGCATTAAAGAAGAAAGAAAGAAAACGTATCCAAATTGTAAAGGAAGAAGTAAAACTGTCATTATTTGCAGATGAAATGATACTGTACATATAAAACTCTAAAGATTCCACCAAGAAAATAGTAGAACTGATAAGTGAATTTAGCAAAGGAGCAAGATACAAAATTAATATCCAGATATCAGTTGCACTTTTTAATTACTTTATTGTTGTTCAATTACAGTCGTCTGCATTTTCTCCCCTCCAACTCTCCCCCACAGTTGCATTTTTATATGCCAATAACAAACTAACAGAAAGGGAAATTAAAAAAAAAAAACAATCCCATTCACAATTCCTACAAAAAAGAATAAAATACCTAGAAATTAACCTAACCAAGGATGTAAAAGACCTGTACATGGAAAATTATAAGACAGTAAAGAAAGAAATTGAAGAAGATATAAATAAGTAGAAGCACATATCATGCTCATGGATAGGAGGCATTAACATCATTAAAATGTCCACGCTACTCAAAGCAATCTATAGATTCAACACGATTCTTATCAAGATTCCAATGACGTGTTTTACAGAACTAGAACAAATATTTCAAAAAATTATATGGAACCACAAGAGGCCACACATAGCAGCAGCAATCCTAAGAAGAACAAAGTTGGAAGAATCACACTTACCTAACATCAAACTATGCTATAAGACCACAGTAGTCAAAACAGCATGGTACTGACATAAAAACAGATACATAGATGAATGGAACAGAATAGAGAACCCAGAAATAAACCCACAACTTTATAGGCAAATAATATTTGACAGAGAAAGCAAGCACATACAATAGGCTAAAGATAGTTTATTCAGTAAATGGTATTGGGAAAATTGGACAGATATATGCAGAAAAATGAAACTACACCACCTTCTTACACCACACACAAGAATAAATTCAAAATGGATTAAAGACTTAAATGTTAGACCCAAAACCATAAAAATCATAGAAGAAAACATAGGCAGCAAAATCTCAGACATTGCTCATACATAGCAATATTTTATCAGATATATCACCCCAGGCAATGGAAACAAAAGAAGAAATACATAAGTAAAACTAAATCAAACTAAAAAGTTTTTGCACAGCAAAGGAAATCATCAACAAAATAAAAAGACAACCCACAGAATAGAAGAACATATTTGCTGATAATTCTGATAAGGAGTTAATACCTAAATTTTATAAAGAACTTACAAAACTCAACACCAAAAAACCAAACAACCCAATTAAAAAATAGGCAAAGGACCTGAATAGACACTTCTCCAAAGAGGACATACAGATGACCAATAATAGACATATGAAAAGATGCTCAACGTCACTAATCATCAGGAAAATGCTAACTAAAACCACAGTGAGACACCATCTCACACCTGTCAGAATGGCTATCATCAATAAATCAACAAACAACAAGTGCTGGCAAGGATATGGAGAAAGAGGAACCTTTGCACTGTTGGTGGGAATGTAGACTGGTGCAGCCACTGTGGAAAGCAGTATGAAGTTTCCTCAAAAAATTAAAAATGAATCTGCCTTTTGACCCAGTGATCCTATTTCTGGGAACATATCTGAAGGAATCCAAAACACTAATTTGAAAGAACATAGGCACCCCTGTATTCATTGCAGCATTACTCACAATCGCCAAGGTATGGAAGCAGCCTAAGTGTTCATCGGTAGATGAGCAGATAAAACAGCTATGGCACATTTACACAATGTGTGGGCTACACAATGGAGTACTACTCAGTTATAAAAAAGACGAAAGTTTTACCCTTTGTGACAGTATGGATGGACCTGGAGAACATTATGCTAAATGAAGCCAGTCAGACAGACAAATACCACATGATTTTACTCATTTGTGGAATTTAAGGAACAAACAGAAATAACAAGCAAAACAGAGATAGACTCGTTGGTGTAGAGCAGAATGACAGCTACAAGTTGGGAGAGGTTAGTGGGGAGAGGAATTGAGCAAAAAGGAAAAAGGACTCATGGACATGAACAACAGTGTGGTCATTGCTGAGGGGAGGTAGGTATAAGGGGACTAAAAGGTAATGGAAAAATACAATGAAGATTAAATTTTAAAAAAAGAAGAAAAAAGTAAATGACATTTTTATCTTGCTCCTGATCTTATGGAAAACACTTTAAGTTTTTTGCCACTAAGTATGATGTTAGCTGTGGATTCGTCATATGTGACCTTCATTATGTTGAGGTATGTTCCTTTTATTCCCACTTCGCTGAAGCCAGTGACTGGATTTATACCACATCAGAAATTGAGCCAATTAACTCCACAAGCAGCACGCCCAAAGGGATGTCTCAGCAGGCCCCAGACCCTGTGGGGTGAATTTTGCTTTTTGGGGTCAGGCCACCCCACTCACAGCAGCTTGTACACTGTGGTCAGGGTCATTCCTCACTATCAACCAGCCTGACAGTCAACCCCACCCACAAATGGGCCAACAGCAGCCAAGACTCAACTACAACAGGAGAGCTCACATACCCTACACAGGGACATGCCTGGGGCATCCAGCTCCGGTGATCGGGGAGACTGAGCCCCACAGGACGCCCACTACATAAGTCTACCCTACCAGGGCTGGGAGGCATAGCAGATCTACCTAATATACAGAACAAATACAGAGAGGCAGCCAAAATGGGGAGACAAAGAAACATGCCCCAAATGAATGAACAGGAGAAATCTAAAGCGCAAAAACAAAAAAGCCAACTAAATGAAATGTAGGCAAGCAATCTGCCAGATACAGAGTTCAAAACAATGGTTAGAAGGATGCTCAAGGAACTTAGGGAAAGAATGGATGAACTCTATGAAAACTTCAACAAAAGTAAACAAAAAGAACATAGAAACCACAGAAAGGTTTCTATGAAATGAAAAATACAACATCTGAAATGAAGACTACACAAGAAGGAGTCAACAGCAGATTAGATGAAGTGGCTGTCCTTACGGCCGCCGAAATAGCTCAGTTGGGAGAGCTTTAGACTGAAGTGGCTGTCCTTCCACAGGTGCCCAGGGTAAGTGCCTGCAAATGAGATTTTGTGTGCTGGCCCTTTAAGAGGGCATCTAGGTTTCCAACAGTCTTTTGTTTCACCTGGGGAAGACAGAATCCCCACTGATTTTCACCACCAGATGTTACATGTGGGTTCCTCTTCCCAGCTCTTGTGTTCCAGGCTTAGAAGCCTGACATGAGGTTGAGACTCCTGGCTCCTCAGCGGAGACCTCTGCAGCTGAGAATTCCTCTGGATTTCCCACCACCACCTGTGGCTGCAGAGTCAGCCTGTTTGATGTCTCCACCCCACCCACCACCAGTCCTCACATGGTTTCTTCTGTATGTCCTAGTTACAAGGCTTCTGTTCAGCTAGTCTTCAGACAGTTATCCAGGTTGATTGTTCTATAATTTAGCTATAATCTTGATATTTCCCTGGGAGGAGGTGAGTGTAACTTCCACCTACTCTGCTACCATCTTGGTTCTAAGCCTTGGGGGTTTTTTTGTCAGTGGAAAGAGTTCAATCTAAAATAATGATTAAAAAGTATAGTATGGTAAATACATAAACCAGTAACATAGTCATTTTCTTTCATTATCAAGTATTATGTTCTATATGAACATAACTGTGTGGGCTATACTTTTTATATGACTGGTAGTGCCGTAGTTTTGTTTGCACCAGCATCACCACAAACAACGAGAGTAATGTGTTGCTCGACTTTGCAACTGCTATCACGTCACTAGGTGATGGGAATTTTTCAGCTCCATTATAATCTTATGGGATCGCCATAGCATATGCAGCCCATCAGGGACTGAAATGTCGTTAGGTGGTGCATGACTGTGCAGGCTCCCTTATATTCACTCCCCGATGTGAAGGATCTCAGAGAGCACACTCTACCCTCACAGTTAAAATGTAGCAACATGTGTTCCATGCTTGCACCCAGGGAAACTAGGCCCAGACTTAAATTCAAGGTTTTAATTGGAAACTGGTCACATAGCACCTTATGCTTAGTACATGCCCCAAATTTAAACTCCCAAAGGAACTCAGATGTTAGCATAAATCATATTGTTTGCATAGTCTAGGCTCAATGAGCCACAGTTATCAGCTGGGGAGTAGTGGGAACACTCCCAAAAAACATGTTCCCAAATGCCAGTTGAGGATCTTTTAAGAATAGCAGTCTCAGACCTACTAGGTGAACTCTTTTCTGCACAGGGTAGAAAATGAAGATCTCAAAAGCACTATCTAATGGAAACAGATCCTTGAGGAAAAGAGTAAGAGGACTAAGAGACTGCTAAATACACTCAACAGGGTTTCAGGACCAAGGGGATACTTTACGAGGTTTGGTTGCCAAGTCAGAAGTCTACTGATAGACACCCTGCAAGCACGACAGCAAGTTGGACTGGTTCGAGGAATAGCCATCAGGCCAGTTAGGCTTCAATCATATCTATTGCACCGGCACGGCCTCCAACTCTCCAGCCCTTCAAGTGGAAGGAAACCTTTGGTGCTTTCCTGGAACCAGCATGTCCTTTAAAGGAGAGGTCAAAGGAAGGCTAGATGACGTGCAAAGCTTTTTTTTTACTTTTATAATACCATTTGCCCTGGCATTTAAGAAAGAATCTCACAGATGGACAGAGGAAAATGTTTATCACCAAGAACAGAGTTCTTGACACATGACACATCCCTGAACAATATGTCCTTATTAGCTCTTATTAGCCCTAATGCAATGGTCAAAGAGGTAAGCTTGAGAAATAAACCATAAGCAGAAGGACCCTAATTTAGTCCTTTTCTCTACTGCAAATGCTTAATATGAATTACTATCTATCTCATGGAAGGGTAGAAGGATCTGTTGCTGTCTCAGCTCTTTTTGGAAGCAGTAGCCATCACATATCAACTAGAATATATATTCAAAATAAATTGTTCTTTTTCCCAAAACAATGAATTTTGGTTACAGCCCTGGGCAAGTAGCTCAGTTACTTAGAGTGCTGTCTCAACACACCAAGGTTGTGGGTTTGATCCCTGGTCGGGGCACACACAAAAATCAACCAGTGAATGCATAAATAAGTAGAACAACGAATCAGTCTCTCTCTCCCCTTCCATCCCTCCCACCCTTCCTCTCTCTCTTTCAAATCAGTAAAAATAAAAAATAATACCTAAATTTCTGTTACATAAGAATTGTTTAACTTCAACCAGTGAGTTACAAAATATATCCTTAAAGTGCACGTAAGAAAACAGTTAAGGACCCTGTGGCTACTTAGAATTTCTGAGACATCCCACCGTCTCTGCCCCTCCCCCTCCGATTCCCTTTCCTCTTATTCTCTGTCCTACTTTCACCCATCGGCTTCTTCCTCTGCCTTCCCCCTCTTTCCAGTACTCCCACCTCCCCAGACAAGTAGAAACTGATGGTAATTTTAAAGGATTCAAGTAACTGAAGCAGTCCTTTTGTCATTTTATTTCTCTAACTACCCAGATGTAAATATTATCTCAGTAGCAGATTATTTCTAAGAAAAATTCCCACACGTTTGCATGCATGTGCACCTGCATCTTCCCTATTAATGGCTTGATTTTTAAAATTTCCTCCAATAAATATCAAAGTTCATGAAAATCAATTCTTTTTGCTAAACTGTACCTGTAGTCCTATGAGAAAAGACATAGTAAATGCTTATTTTAGAAGCGACCTTACAAAATCTTCAAAATTCTGCCCTATCAAACAGCCGTACGGGGAAACCTTAGTGCCCAGGGTCAGACTTGGTGTCCCGTCCCAACAGTTAGCTTGGCTGCCCTGGTGGAAACATTCCTGGCAAAGATGGGGACCCTCCATCTAACTCTCCAGGTTTAAGCTTCACAAAGAGACAAATTATCGTGATAACTTACTTATCCAATTAAGTCAATTTGGAAACAAGACAACAAATGAGCCATTAGCAGGCTAAACCTACCTCCTAGATAATATTAATAAATTATCTCCCAATTAACCTGCCTTCCATTGAGGCAGGGTTTTGTTAAAACCAAAATAGAAGTTCTGTCTGAAAACCTAAAAACAAAACAAAACATGATTCCTCCAAAAAGATGAAAAGTTAGTTTACGAACAAGTGGCACAAACAGACTCTAGAATGCATACGTTAACAATCCCAGGCGGATCAGGCCTTCCCTGAACCATCCTGGCTACCACGGAAGGTGCTCATCTGGAGCATGCTCAGAAGTGAGCGTGTGAGAGAGCAGGAGGGGACGCTCAGATCTATTTCAGTTACGAGAGGACAAGGGATATTCGTCTACAGAAGCAAAGCTCAGAGGCCAGATGGAGGGATTAGGGCAAGAGAGTCCACTCGGATACATAAAGATTTGTCTTGTGGCCGGGCAACTCTACACACCTATAGGACGGAAATGGAAGGAGTTGGAAGAGATGACAGACAGTCCAATGGTTATAAAAGAGAACTCTGAACAATCGGAATTGCCGGAACATGGACTGGGCCTCTCCGAACAGTAATGCACAGCCAGAGCTGTTCAAGTGTTTGCTACATTCATTCAACACTAAATTCTTTTATTAAATATTTACGTGGGAAGCTTAACACTGGCTACATGCAGGCGAGTAAAATAGTCCTGGTTCCTGCTGTCCTCCAGCTTAGGGTCTGGTAGGGTGACTTGGTCACATGTGTACGGGAGACTCCAACATACATCCAGGTGGGCTGTGTGAAGTTTTTCCTAACCTCAAGGAATCAATTTTATGAAATAAAAGTCAGGGCTTTTCTCCATTTGGAGAGCCCCAAATATGAATTTGGTTTTTTTAAGGAGACAGCCAAGTTAATAGCCCCTAGCTATGGAACAGCTTAAGGTCAGCCTAGAGAATACTTAAATGCTGCTGGGGCCAAGGCATTAAAGTTATAACTGTGAGTCTGCGAAGCACATCAGCGAAAAAGCCTCAAACCCATCTTCCAAAAGTACGTTATTTAGAATCATCCTTTTGCTTTCTGTTGCAGTTCTTACACCTTAGAGTTGTTTTGGGATTTGATTGTCTGTTTGTTTTTTATGGTTAGATGATGCTTTTCCTTTGGAAAGATGAAAGAACAGTGTTTTGTAATCAGGAAAGAAACACAAGTCTGGGATATATCTGTTATACGAAAGATATTAGGAAGGACTTTTTTAGTGATTAACATTTAATCTCAAAATTAAATTCCTTAATGCACAAAGCTGAGTAAGTATGATCTATTCTTGCTTATTAATTATAATTAGTGAAATTCATTTCCTAATCAGCACACTTCAAGATGTGATCACTTTACCTTAATCTAAATTTAATAACTATGACCTTAGACTTGAATCACATGATGATTAGGAAAAATGACCGGTTGTAGCTAGGAGGCCTCACTCGACAAGAGGGGAGACCTCTGGACAAATTCCGGGAGGTTAGCCTCGCTGAACTCCCAGCATGCTCCAGACACCACAGAACTCACAAAAACCTCTTCATGGAAAATAAACTAGCATTAACAAAAGCTCATTTCATTTCATTCTTAAGCTTTTGTTTTCTATTACTAAAACTAATCCAAAAAAATCTACTAGCAACCTACTCATTCATTAATGCTAGAAGGAAAAGCACAATGCCAGGGATTGAGAAGTTAGAATTAGCAGGAGAGGGCGTGCTGCTCAGTTTCCAGAACAAGAGGGGATGTTTTGTGGAAACTTCTGGATACAGATCTGCTTTACCTAGAACTTAAACAGAAAACTTTACCATCAGGAGAACAACGATCCGGTACAATCGATTCTTATATAGTTTTCTCACCGTACATCCTGAGTAGACCTTGTCTCTGTGGCTGGTTGGGCTCAAACAACTAACTAGGGAGATAGCCCTGATGACCCAGGTCATACCCCAGGGCCAGACACTCTAATCCCAGCAGGTTGCACAAGACTGTAAATCCTAGCCCTGGCTGGTGTGGCTCAGCTGGTTGGAGCCTTGTCCGGTACACCAAAAGTTGGGGGGTTTGATTTCCAGTCAGGGCACATACCTAGGTTGCTAGTTCAGTCACCAGTTTGGGGCACCAATGGAAGGCAACCAATCAATGTTTCTCTCTCACATCAATGTTTCTCTCTTTCTCTCTCTCCATTCCTCTCTCTCTCAAATCAATAAACATTTTTTTAATTAAAAAAGCATATAAATCATAGAAGTAAGATAATAAGGACCATGGGCCAACAATAAATTGGAACATCTCCGGTTCATTGTTAGGCTTTCAAATTCTCACAAAACTCACTGGTTGGTCATATTTAGTGGAGGGTCACTATTCTGTGACTTCTAAACTAATCATAGGAAAAAGCAGAAGCTTGGGTTGGCTGGCGGGGGGCGGGGGTGGGAAGCATCCTTGAATCAGGTTTCAGGCCCCACTCTGTTCTAGTATCAGGCCTCCTCTCCAGCAGCTGCAGTAGAGCTCCCCCTGCCCCCACGCCCCCACCGCTCGCCCTGGCTGGGTGCTCACTTGGTTAGAGCATAGTCAGGATACACCAAGGTTGTGGATTTGATCCCTGGTCAGGGCATATGCAAGAATCAACCAAAGAATACATAAATAAGCGGAACAATAAATCAATGTTTCTCTCCCCTCCCCATTCTTCTTGTTCTCTCTCTTTCCACTCAATTTTAAAAAATAGCATTCCCTCCCTCTTCCCTGTGTCTAGGATTTCTGCCAAAATGCCCCTTGGAGCTCCAGGCCTTCCCTGTGCCTTCCTGTCACCCCACCCCAAGTGGAAAGAGGTTTTTTCTCCAAGTGGGACAGCTCTTTCAGCCAACTCAGAAAGCCTTGCAGTGAGCCCACTAATAACACGTTTCAGCTGAGTGTTGGTACAATGCTGCCTGGAAGCTCCTTCTCGGCCTTCTCAAAGGAGGCAGTTGTCCACTGTCTTATCTACATAGGGTCCCTGCTACTTAAGAAGATTCTGGGACTGAAACAGTCTCCTCATTTCTTCTTTGAGACATATTCCACAGCCCCCCACCAGCCACTCTGAGATAGAAAGTGCTCTGAAAAGAAAACAATGTTTACAGTTTGAGTAACGAACCCTGAATTGAAGAGAAGGGAGGCAATTTCTGTTTATCTCCCTCAGTGGGAATATCCGCATGTTCAGCTGGGGGATGTAACTGTGTTGAATTACAAGCTGGGAATGGTCCGTAACATGCAGCACATGTGCCGCATTACCTTTGGAAAATCCAGAAATGCCTCTGAATTCCAAAACACATCTGGCCTCATGGGTTTGGAAAAAGGCCTGTGGATCTGTGGTAGCTTCAAAATTAGTTCCAGAGTTTTCCTTCACTATTTTCCTGAAGGAGCTGAGGTAATTATAAAAGATGTGTGGCTAACAGGAAAACATCACAGATAGAAATCAGAAGTCCTCATAACTGAGTGGGAAGTTCAATGGGAGGGGAGTACTTTTGATAAAGTCCAGAGTTAGGGCAGAGCCTCCGCCCAAGCCTGGTATTCACCCCTTAGAGGTCAGTTCCTCTTCTCCCTTTGACTAATATGCACCCAGCAAGCAGACTGCATAGAAGAAAATCTTTCTTGTTTTTGAGAGTGAGAGAGAGAAAGAAAGAATGATTTGTTGTTCCATTCATCCATGCACTCACTGGTTGCCTCCTGCATGTGCCCTGACTCGGGATCAAACCAACAACCCTGGCACACCGGGACAACGCTCTAACCAACTGAGCACCCAGGCCAGGGCGACGGAAACCTATCTTTGAATTCAGTGGAAAGTGCACCATACATTAAGAAGTGACTTCCCTTTAGAAACAAGCTTTAAAATGATGATTTAATTCCCAAGCTAACCCAGAAAAGTTTGCTTCTAGAATAGCTAAAACAATGGAATTTTAAATATGAGATAAAGTCACTTTTGTGAGTAAACCTAGGCATTTAAGTTCTTTTCATGTTACTCTTTATATGAGAAAATGTAGTCTGCATCTCAAATAACGATATACAAAATGCCCTTTAGAACACAATGCATTTCTCGGTTGGATGTTGCTTATAATACACAGTGTTGTTCTATTGTCGTCATTCATTGTTGAAGAAATAATAGGTATTAGGAACAGCGGCTCAACCACAGACCATGAGCCGTCCCTCACACAGCTCAGGCACGAGGTGGGGAGACAGCAGGAAAAGGAATGTCATACCACTTACACTCATTTTAATGTGAAGTTAAAGTTACATTTTTATTATTGTAATTTCATACATCAAAGCTTTTCTATGATGAGTTTCATCTTATTTTTAAAGCAGCTTTATATGTCCTGATAGAGTTTGACATACTAAAAGATTTACCTTTGAGTAACATTAAAGTCTCCAAGCCTTCACAAAGGTCAGAGGGGCTAACTAAATACATATATTTATCCCCCAGGTTGGCTAATAAGGGAGAGGCATTCTGGGAAAGAACAGCTGACAAAGTTCACAGCACCATTTTCCTAAAAATTGGACATTCAATAATATTTGAATCTGAAAACCTTAGAGATGAAATTTGTCATTTAAAAAAACAACAACAACTACACCTTTGCCAAAAGAGGATGGAGTGCTAACATCCGAGAGCTCTAGTCCAAGTTTGTAGAAAGTCCGTCACAGCACTCTGCGCACCATACCGTTGAACACAATGGGCTGGTGCTCCTCAAGTCCCCAGGCGAAACCGAGTGGAAGCCAGAGCACAGGAGCTGCTCTCCCTGAAATCGGAAAATCTCAAGATCCCACGATCTTAACCCAAGCCAAGGAAGCGAAGCCTTACACTGGTCCTTTTCACAACAGCGACATTTGATGGGGTGGGGGTAGGAGGATGTAAAAGTTAGCAAAGAGTTAAAAGCCTTACTTTTCTTCCTGAAGGCTCCTAGGGGGAGTTGAAGGCACCCCTGCCCAAGGAGATGGGAAACTGTGAATGGAAAGCACACATTACATCACTTGTTAATTAGACTGGTTTGCATCAACCATAGAATATCAAGGATAGAAAGTCAGCCCATGCTTGATGTTAATCCCTTAAAGGAACAACAAAGAAATAACTAATTCCCAAATGGGATCAAGCAACTACCCAAGTACTTTTAGATTCCCAAAAGCAATGAGGAATCCAGGGAGCGAATGGCAGCCTTCAAATCAATAATCAAGGATCCTTGAGTAGCAGGAAAAGGTCTGGAAGGCTTGGATTCTGTACTTGATGGCCTCATTAACTGGGAAAATTTGGAAGATGTGGCAAGCCATTCACTGGGAAAATGAAATCAGTCCAATTAGCCTTGTTGGGTGTCTAGAATTGCTAAGCACTGATCTTGGCACTGAGGGGAGAATTACAAAGATGTGCAACAAGACAAGATCTGCATCGTGCTGGGGAGACAAGTCTGTGCACATGTAACGAAACCAAGAGAAAGGTAGTATGTGGCATAATAATAAAAACTAATTGCTAATGTCTTAAGACATTTACTGCATATGCCACACCCTACTCTAAAGGGCTTTCCATGTTTTAATTCATTTACTGATCCCAACCACTCTATGAGAAAGGTACTATTACTCTCTCCCTTTTTACAGTGAGAAAACTGAAGCTCAGAGAGGTTGAGGAACTTACTCAAGGTCACACAGCTCTTCAGTGGTAGATCAGGAATTTAAACCCAGTGTCCAAATGCTACTCATCCTTGCCCACCACACAGTATAGCATGTGAAGGATTTTAATTCTGACTATGGTGGGTTTGTGGGGCAGGATGAGGTGGGCATACAGGGAGAGGAATAAGGAAGCTTGTAGGAGACATGGCAATTGAGATGTACATTGCCCAGGTGGACACAGTATAACCTCCCTAGACCCAGTTTTCTTACCTCAAAACAAGTGAAAGTGATGAGATTATCTCTAAAAATCCCTTTAAATCTTTTAATCACTTAAGAATTCACCTCTTGTGATGTCACCAGAGACAGCACAAAAAAAGAGTGAGTTTTGGAAAACAACATGACAGAATTATTAGCTATGTGATCTTGGGAGAGTGGTTACCTTTCCCGAACCTTAGTTCCTTCATTCATGTAATGAGACAGTCCTCACGGGGTTGTTGTACAGAGTCAATCATCCGTAGCAGACACAGTGCCTGGCGCACAGGAGGCACTCGATTAATTTCAGCATCTCCCTCCCTTTTCTTTTTTCTTGAATTGTATGTAATCTCAGTTCTTGAACTTGCCTAAACCTTACATCATTGTGTGGCTGGCAACATATTATAATGTACACTTTGAAGGTAGATTGAAAAATAAAATAAAATTTGAGAGCACCATATATTTTCTAAAATATCTGAAAAGTTCTCATTTGCCTTCTAGTTTATGTTAAAAAGCTGATTGTTCCTCTTGATCCTTTTAATCATGCAAGTCAACTACCTTATGGAACAGTCACGTGGTAAACTGAAAACCCAGTGGTGAAGATGCCCGCTGCTTGTCATAAGCCGTGCCTGAGATGCCTTAGGGAGCTTTCAACAGATCCTTTATAGATTATGCAAAAAGTGCATAGTTAAGAGTTAAAAACTTTGTAATGTTTTATACTGAAATAAATACGTGAATGAAAGTAGGTAGAAAAGTCCTCTCCAAAAACTATTGCCATAATTTCAACTTTTATTATCAAAGATTAAGACAGAGCCAATGAAACATATATCCAGAGAAAAGAATAAACAAAGGACAATGATAATATTGATTCCCGAGGTCACAAAAAGATTAAAAACTGTATGTAAGTAGGTGCTCTGTTTCTTTTTTCTCCTCCTTTATTAACTCAGAATGCATTTTTTTAACCAGCTTTGGCTAAAGATGTTTGAGGCTTTTCTTTTTACTTTTTTAAATTGAGGTTTAATTTAAAGGAATTAAAATGCACAAATCTCAAGTGTACTCTCTATGGATTTTTATGTGTGCATCCACCCATGTAACCACCATCCAGAGCAAAACACAGACCATTCCCAGCACCCTTGAAAGTCCTCTTCCCGCTTGTCAATCCATACCCACAAGGTAACCACTATTCACACTTTTAAATAGAGCAGGTATCAAAAATAGAAATAAGAAAAAAAATAAAGAAGCCCTAAACATGATTTTGTGCGTGTGTGTCCTGTAAGTGCTAGAGTTTTCCAGTACAAAGCTTACTCACTGGCAGTTCAGTAACCACTAGCTATCCAAGCCCCTAAGAAATTCACTCACTGGTGATAAACTGAAAACCAGCGCCTGGGACTTAAGACAGACAGCCTTCAAGTTCTTACTGTAGAAAAGTCAGATGCCTGGGGAAAGAAAGCATCTGGGGAATTAAACCAGATTGTTGATAGCCTCAGTATCAACATAAGTGTGACTCAATGAGGTCTAAGCAAAAATTCTGTTTTATAATTAGCCAAGTCATTATCCATAATAATAGTCACTTACCCCCAGACCCCTGATTAGGTCATGAAGCTATCAACTCTGTGCATAAGATGCCTCTCATTTGACGTTAATGGAACGTGAACTTTGCGTTGTTTTCCAAGTAATTGTAATAGTTTGACATTCTTGCATGCATTTGTTTTTACCTCATTATTCTGATAACTTTTAGGTCATTTAATAAAAGTTGGGAGTAAATGAGTGACAGACAGCCTAGTAGACAGCAAGGCAATCGGATCCAAGAGTCTGGATCATTAGAGACCTGGTCTAAACAACTGAGCTAATATGATTCGATATTTTAGTTTGGTCAGTACTATAGGTTGGCTATCAGTAAATTTTCCAAACAGGGACCCTTTTTCAGAACAAAAGGCGACTCTGTTATAATTATGCCAGAACCCAGGACTAAATCAGGAGTGTCCCAAGCAAACCAGGACGTACAGTCGCCCTGGCTACCATAAGCATCCACTCCATAAAGCGTCATATTGATTGACTCATGACTCCTTCACTAGTTAAGCTGAACTTGTACGGTGGCAAAGGCATCTGAAAGGAAGGAAACCCAAGGACACATGAGAGATTATGGCTGAGATCAAGCGAGTGGATGTATCAATGCCGCTGTCCTGGATTTGCAGCCTTAGCTTGTGACGTAAGGAAATCAGCCTGAAGAGTTCTCAGCGGGGAACAGAGGTTACATCTTCTATAGCTTCCGTAACTCCCTTTAGCAGGTGACACACGGCATTCTGCACTCTGTGTGCTGTCGTTAAATAGTGAGGGCCGATGAACTCAGGGAGGGCAGTCCCCTCAATTCGCTCAAATATTATGCTGGTCAATAATAATGTCATGATGATAATCAATAGTTTATATGAATTGAGTGCTTGCTGTGTACCTGGTCTGCTGTACTAATTTCTTCATATACATTAGCTCTTTAAATTACCCTATAAAACAGATGCTACTGCTATTCCCTTTTCCCCCTACAGATAAAGAAACTGAGGCTTAGAGGAAGTAGTAAGATGCATATTAGGATTCTCAGATCGGTCGGACTCTTAACCATTCCCTTATTTTACTCCCCACATCCCATCACCCCCAGGTCAGGGCTCTTCAGTTGCCAGGACAAGTCACTCAACAAGCTCAGGAAGTCATTCCCTGCAAGGATACCACGGGCAATGCCTTGGACACGGGCTGGAAAGCAGATACTATAGGACCACCAGGGCTTGTCTCTGTGGGGCAATGGACAGCACATCAGACTTCTCGTAGGACCACCTAGGGGCTTTAACTAAGAAGCTATGAACCAAGACCGTTCCCACCAGCTCTCATCTCCTATTCCTTTGTACTGTCTACTACAAATTTACACAATATCTCCTCAAAATCTGGGGGCCTACATTCAACAGGACCAAGTATTTCTAATGTCTGAATCTCCCTCTACTGTATTATGTATCTTATCAAAGATCTTATTATATAGTTTTTGGTATGGAGGAAAGATGAACTTTTAACTTCCTTTCTTTGACTGACTACAAATAAAAATAGAAATAAAATTCTGATTTTAATTGTTCCATGATGTTAACACACAGGAAAACATTCTGTTTGCAGATGGTTTGCTTTAAAAATGGAAATGAACACAAAGAAGCACAAAGCCCCATAGGAAGGGGTAAATGCCATTACTTTCCCAAGTGAATCGATTTCAATAATATCTCTCTCTAAATAAAATTTGTTTAAAGTCACCATTTGGCAGTTTGGTAGATGTGACATTTCTTTGTTTCTTTAAAGATTTTATTTATTTATCTTTAGAAGGGAAGGGAAAGAGAGAGGGAGAGAAATATCCATGTATGGTTGCCTCTCGTGTGTTCCCTGCTGGGAACTGGAACGGGCCTGCAACCCAGGCATGTGCCCTGACTGGGAATCGAACTGCAGTTGTTTGGTTCGCAGGCCTGCGCTCAATCCACTGAGCTACACCAGCCAGGGCAGTAGATGTGACATTTCTGTGTAAACAGCTTGGGTTTTTTCTTCATTTTTTAATTTTTTATTATGTTTTTCCATGACCATTTATCCCCCTTCCACCCCCTGATCCCACAGTCACCACACTGTTGTCCATGTCCATTCTTACAGTTAGTCTGTGCAAGGCGGAAAGTGATATTGCTGTAACCGTGAGCTCCGGGTCCCTTCCTGGAGGCCAGCATTCTGTTACTTAAATGCTGTATTCCATTAATAGATTCACATTCCGGAACAAAGCACAGTGCTTGGACCAGAGCCCAGCTCTCCCGACTTTCAGTCTAGGGCGTCTAGAGCCTTTCGACAAGTTGTGCAGATGGGGTGGGGGGTGGGGATGGCTTATGTGTGATCCAAAACAGAAGAATACGACCCATCCATCATAGGGCCATTTCCTGTCCCTCCCCATCATTTGACATCACGACGTTACTTGGTCCAAGTGTCTGGTTGTGACATGTGAATGTGATAGGTTTTGACTAAAGTTCTGTCTATGTATGTTTTGTAAATACCTGTTTATTGACCTCTCTCCCACTGGACTGAAAACTCACTTATAGCAAGAAGGTGCTTATTTATTTTCATAGCTCCGTTACCCAAAATACAGCCTGGCACACAACAGGCATGAAAGAACAAAAACAAACCAAAAAGATGTTGATAGGAAGGAAGGAAGGAAGGAAAGAAGGAAGGAAGGAAGGAAGGAAGGAAGGAAGGAAGGAAGGAAGGAAGGAAGGAAGGAAGGAAAGAAAAGGACAGGCTGCTCAGTTTGCCTCAAATGAAGGGTCTGTTTATGATTCAACCAAAAGATTCTGAAGCTACATGAGAGAAATAGAAAAACTTTACCTGCTTGAGGTGTTTTCTGCATTGCTTTCTCCTGTGTTCCTTCTTTGCCAGTTTATTTTTTGGAAAAATTTTTAAATGAATAATGCTACATAGAGAAGAGATAGGGAGAAAAGACAACAAAATGCTAATGGGAATTGTCAGGAAAGAATAGTAATATGAAAGGATGTAAAAAGGAATGAAGAATCAGAAAAAGCAATAAAAAGTATTCAATAAGTGATATAAAGAAACACGTAAATTGCACAAACTCCTTTAATGATCATTAAATACTAACTGCTTCAAAACAATGTGCTGATCGCACTGCACTGACCATGTTGTCAAAACATCTCACAGGCCTAGCTGGGTAGCTGTTGGTTAGAGCATCGTCCTGATATGCCAAGGTGGCAGGTTCAATCCCCAGTCAGGGCACATAAAAGAATCAACTGATGAATGCATAAATAGGTTAAACAACAAACAGATTTCTCTCTCTCTCTCTCTCTCTCTCTCTCTCTCTCTTTTTCTCTCTCTTTCTCAAATCAATAAATTAAAAAGAGAAAGAAAGCAACTTAAGAAAAAAAACAATCCACAGGGAGAAAAACAGAACATGCCTAACCAGGGTGTGAGGAAAGAAAGGCCAGTCCTCATATGGAAGATGTGATCATTAGTTCCCAAAACAAGAAAAGGAAGTAGCTGTCTGACTTTCTCTAAGAAACCATGAGAGACTCCATCACTCTAAACTGTTGCCTGTGGATTATGAACAGTGATTCTGCAATGTGATCTGGAGTTAGCCCATCTGGGAGTCACGGGACCTCTCTGACTTGTCTGAAGCACTTGCACTTAACTAGCACACAAGTGAGAAGGAGCGTGAGCCAAATATTGTTTTTTTAGTTGGTGGGTGGGGGTGGAGGCATATGAGTTATATTTCTTCTTCATTCACTCTTTTCCCCTCCAAGTTGCAAAAAAAGACTAATACTGTTCAACATTAGAACATCTCAGGTCAACTAGAGTTCCAGGGGAGTATGGCTGAGAATCACTGGTTGGAAAACCACCCAACAACTCATTCATTCATTCAACAAAGATTTACTGAGGGTCTTACGGGAACCAGCACCATGTGAACACGACAGACGTGTCTCTTGTTTCTTGGAGAGGATTCCATTCTTGTAGGAGAGCACAGATAATAAACGGACAGGGAAGATAATACCTCTCTGAGAGCATCTTCCACCAGCCTTCTCTTCCCTCTTCATACTGCAGGCACAGTGGAGAGCAGAGGCCGTCTTACTGTCCCTAGAGTATGCCAAGCTCAGTGCTGCCTGGAGTCCTCCGCACTCTCCCTCCAGCCGGTCAGCTCTGCACTCAGACCTCACATGGCTTCTTCTTTCCTCTCGTTCGAGTTTCAGACGAGATGTCACCTCTCAAAAAGGCTCCCCTCATCTTCCTCCCTCCCCGTGGCTTTCTGTTTTGTTTTTTACCTCTCTTATCTGTTGAAACTGTTGGTTTCTCCCACTAAAACATAAGAGCCATGGTAGAATGGATTTTGTGTGTATTGCTCACTTCTGCATCTCATGCATTTGGAACAGTGCTGTTAGAAACGGCCATTGACTCACGTGCCCAATGACAAAGTGCCTACAGTCAGAGGGCCCAATCTATTATTTGCACTGGAGTAGCTGGTCTCCAAAGATGGTCCCTGCTGAACTGCACTCCTGTATTCACACCTTGCCTTGAATCTGGGCTGACCCTGTGGCTCACCTTTACCAACAGAATGCAACAGAGGTGAAGCTGCCTGACGGCCAAGTCTATCTCATAGAAAGCCTTGCGGATTTTTACCTTGGTATCATGGAACACATGCTCTGAAGAAAGCTAGCCTCCATGAAACAAGTCTAACTACACTGAAACCATCAGGTTGTAAAGAAGCCCACGCTAGCCACGTGAAAGATGAAAATGCTCAGCCAGTCCCCAGCTGTTCCAGCCATTCCAGTGGAAGCACAGACATAGGAGTGCACATCCAGCGCAGCTCAGTCTTCAAATGGCCAGCCCTGGGTGCCATCTGACTGCAGGTGCATAGGAGACCCCAGTAAGAACCAACCTCCTGAGCCCCATTAATCCACTATACCATGAGAAAGAAAGAAGTATTGTTTTAGGCCATCGAGCTTTGAAGTAGTTAGTTACACAATAATAGATAACTGCAAAATGCACTCCGAAGACAACTCTAGACTCAAACACTTCTTTCCCCACAAACATTATGTATGTCTGATGGTCCTTGGGCTTCCCTACCCCCCTACCTCCACCCCACCCCCACACTCTCCTATAAGGGGAAACTTTGTTTTGCTCTGTTCACTCTCCTGTACCCCTCCAAGCACCCCACTAGGAGTCAGGAAGGCTGGCTCTTTGGCCTCATGGGACACTGTAATTTTAGCCAAGTCACTAAACGCGAGGAAGCTCAGGGTCTTCTCCGAAAAATGATGACGAAGCTTTGATTTTTAAAACTTGTTTGGTGTGTGGCAGGCAGCCTTCTCCCCTACCCTCACATAGAAACGAATACAGAGCAGAAACCTGTGGGAGAGATCTAACGGAAGCAGGGGAGGCTGTACATTAGACGAGTGGCAGGAGGGAGGCAGTGGCATCAGAAGACCTCAGTTCAAATGGAGCTCCTCCCGCAACCAGGTCAAGAGCCCGGAGTCCCTCAGAACCCGGTGGGGCAATCACTGCGGAGGCCTCCCCGCTTCACATCTACATTATCGTACAGAAGATAGACACGCATTTTAAAACTTTGGGGTATATTTTAACTTATTGTTTTCATGGCACCATTTCTTTTTTTAAAAAAATATTGAACCAGAAGAGTTTCTGTTGCTTCTGCTTTCTCACAGAAGCAGATTTATACTAGTGCTTCCCGACTACCATCTGCCCGGAGATCAGTAAGCCCTTCCCACCTTGCCTGTTCCTCTCAACACAGGGGCTAAGCTTAGTTCCTGCCTCACCCCTAGAGAGGAAAAATAGAGTACATATTTCAGATTTCTCCTCTGCAGTACAATTTGGCTTGGAAAAAATGGTGCAGAACCATTCTACTTGATTTTCTTAAATATTTTTCCAAAGGCCTCTATAGTAGAAGATTCCATAGCCTACTACAGAATCACATCCCAATGTTCAATGACTGCATGCATCGAGAAATTTTCTTTCATATTTCACACAAATCATTCAGTAATGGTCTCCTTCACATAATGCTTCTCAACTTTGTTCTTACATTTTTATAAAGTCCTTTTAAGTATATTTTATTGAATATGCTATTACAGTTGTCATATTTTTTCTCCCCTTTATTCCCCTCCGCCCTGCACCCCCCACCCACCAGCATTCCCCCCCTAGTTCACGTCCATGCGTACGACCATACATATCAGTTCTTCAGCTTCTACATTTGCTATACTATTCTTAACCTCCCACTGTCTGTTTTGTACCTACCATTTATGCTTCTTATTCCCTGTACCTTTTCCCCCTTTTCCCCCTCCCCCACCCCACTGATAACCCTCCATGCGATCTCCACTTCTGTGATTTTGTTCCTGTTCTAGCTGTTTGCTTAGCTCATTTTTGTTTCTGTTTTTTTCAGGTTTAGTTGTTTATAATTGTGAGTTTGTTGTCATTTAACTGTTCAGATTTTTGGTCATCTTCCTTTTCTGATATATGTCCCTTTAACATTTCATATAATAAGCACTGGGTGATGATGAACTCCTTTAACTTGACCTTATCTGGAAAGCACTTTATCTGCCCTTCCATTCTAAATGATAGCTTTGCTGGATAGAGTAATCTTGGATGTAGGTCCTTGCCTTTTGTGATTTCAAATATGTCTTTCCAGCCCCTTCTTCCTTCAAGGTTTCTTTTGAGAAATCAGCTGATAGTTTTATGGGAAATCCTTTATAGGTAACTGTCTCCTTTTCTCTTGTTGCTTTTAAGATTCTCTCCTTATCTTTCATCTTGGGTAATGCAATTATGATGTGCCTTGGTGTGTGCTTTCTTGGGTCCAACATTTTTGGGACTCTCTGAGCTCCCTGATATTCCCGGAAGTCTATTTCCTTTGCCAGATTGGGGAAGTTCTCCTTCATTATTTTTTCAAAAAACTTTTCAATTTCTTGCTCTTCCTCTTCTCCTTCTGGCACCCCTATGGTTCAGATATTGGAATGTTTAAAGTTCTCCTGGAGGTTCCTAAGCCTCTCCTCGTTTTTTTCAATTGTACTTTCTTCATTCTGTTCTGGCTGAGTGTTTGTTTTTTCCTTCTGGTCATTCCTTCTGATTCCTTCTGGTTCCTTCCTTCTACTCAAACATTGATCTGAGTACCCGTTTCCTTCCCTTTACTGTTGGTTTCTTTATTTTTTCTTTATTTCACTTTGCACAGCCTTCACTTGTTCCTCTATTTTGTGACCATATTCAACCATTTCTGTGAGCATCCTGACTACCCGTGTTTTTAACTTTCCATCTGATAGGATGGCTATCTCTCCATTGCTTCGTTCTATTTTTTGGTGCTTTGATTTGCTCTTAATTTGGGCCATATTTCTTTGTCTCTGCAAACCTGTTACGTAGTAAGGGGCAGAGCCTTAGGTGTTCACCAGGGTGGGGGCAACCCACATTGCTGCATTATGGCACTATCTGTGGGGGTGGTGTCAGAGAGGGGACAATGCTGCTTGTTTGGCTCTTGGCCAGCTTTCAGTCACTTCCCCCACTACCCACAAGCAAATTGGGCCTTTCTGGTGCTGATTCCCAGGTGGGTGGGTTTGTGCACATTCTAGGACCCCGTGGATCTCTCCAATGGACTCTCCTGTGAGGCTGGGAGTTTCTCCCACTGCCTGAACCCCCACAGGTTTTTACAGCCAGAGGTTTTGAGGCTTTCTTTTCCCACACTGGAGCCCTGGGTTGTGCAGTCTGTCTCGTTCCCCAGTTGTTCCTCCCAGTTTATCCGTATGCAAATGTGGGATCTCCCATTCTGCAAGCTGCCACCTCACCTGGGCCTCCAGCTGCCTCCTTGCCAAGAGTCCTCTCTGCCCCAGCTGCCCATTTCGGCCCCTCCTACAAATCTGAATGAATGTTTCTTCTTTAACTCCTTGGTTGTCAGACTTCCATACAGTTTGATATTTGGCAGTTCTGGTTATTTTTTGTTTTTAAATTTGTTTTTGTCCTTTAGGTTGTGTGAGGAGGCACAGTGTATCTACCTACACCTCTCCCTTGGCCGAGTAAAGTCTTATAATTAAGTTCTTCAGTGTCATTATACGGCTCTCTCCTGAATTCTCATGTTTTCCCACTTCTTCCTTTGGATTCTTGACCTTAATTTTGAAACAGGAATGGTATGATGCATGTTCCTGGAATTGTCTGACTATGACACTGATATATCAAATATTATGCATAGTTAAAGTATTACTGAGCTTCCAGGTTCCATCTCCATAAGAGCATCAGCATCTTCTAAAACATGTCCTTGGACAGTATGCGTAAAATTACAAGCATGTGACAACACCTTATGTGTCCTTGTATTGCCTAATAAGTAATAATCTGCCACATGTCATAAATTAGGTAATTACTGCAGCATACATTACAACCTTAGCTCCACTCATATCTCCAAATTCATATTTGAACTCTGCTCCTGGGACTATGGACAGATGCACAGTGCAGCTGATCAATCTTAAAAAGAGACCAGCATTTGATCAATATCTTATGCTACTAAAAGGAAGCCCCTACCTCCTGAAAGGTGATGGGTTAGGCATGTATTTTCTACTGGTCTGCTGCAATAACTGGAAAAAACGTCAAGTGGAACTACTCTTTGATGTTAGAAACAAGAAACTATGTTCCCAGAGGCATAGAGGAATAGAAGTGAAGGGATTTTTATTAGGGAAAAATCAATAAAATATATTTTACACATAATCTTAAGTCTCAATTTTCTCACACTACAGTAAAATTTCCACTATCGTTTGTCTGCTGCCACCTTTTATTTTTATTTTTAAGCATTTTTTATTGTTTATGCTATTATAGTTTTTCCAATTTTTCCCCCTTTATTTATTTATCTTTAGAGGGGAAGGGAAGGAGAGAGGGAGAGAAATATCAAGGTATGGTTGCCTCTCGTGCATCCCCTGCTGGGAACTGGCCTGCAACCCAGGCATGGGCCCTGACTGGGAATCAAACCGCGATCCTTTGGTTCACAGGCCCGCGCTCAATCCACTGAGCTGCACCAACCAGGGCTCACTGTTCATATTTTTTACCTTATTTTTTCTTAGATAAGTCCCTTTAACATTTCATATAGTAAGGGTTTGGTGATGATAAACTCCTTTAACTTGACCTTATCTGGAAAGCACTTTATCTGCTCTTCCATTCTGAATGAAAGCTTTGCTGGATAGAGCAATCTTGGATGTAGGTCCTTGCCTTTCATGACTTCAAATACTTCTTTCCAGCCCCTTCTTGCCTGTAAAGTTTCTTTTGAGAAATCAGCTGATAGCCTTATGGGAACTCCTTTGTAGGTAACTGTTTCCTATTCTCTTGCTGCTCCTAGGATTTTCTCTTTGTCTTTAATCTTGGGTAACTTAATGATGATGTGCCTTGGTGTGTTCTTCTTTGGGTCCAACTTCTTTGAGACTCTCTGGGCTTCCTGGACTTCCTAGAAGTCTATTTCCTTTGCCAGATTGGGGAAATTTTCCTTCATTATTTGTTGAAATACATTTTCAATTGCTTGCTGTTGCTCTTCTCTGTCTGGCACCCCTATGATCTGGATGTTGGAACGTTTCAGGTTGCCCCAGAGAGTCCTCATCCTCTCTTCATCTTTTTGGATTCTTGTTTCTTTGTTCTGATCCAGTTGGATGTTTATTTCTTCCTTTTGTTCCAAATCGTTGCTTTAAATCCTGGTTTCCTTCTTGTCACTGTTGGTTCCCTGAATATTTTGCTTTATTTCATTTTGGATATCTTTGATTTGTTCTTTCATTTTTCGACCAAGTTCAGTCAGTTCTGTGAGCATTTTGATTACCAGGGCTTTAACTTCTCTGTCAGTTAGGTTGGCAATGTCCTTATCACTTAGTTCTGAGGTTTTGCTGTATTCTTTCATTTGGGCCATATTTCTTTGTCCTGGTGTCCCTGATAGGTTGTAAGGGGACGGGGCCTTAGGTATTCACCCAGGCAAGGCAACCCTCTTTGCTGCCCTGCCTATGTGGGAGGGGCCACAGAGCACTTTCCAACAGACTCTGGAGTCAGACTGGAAGTATCTCCCACCTTGGCTACCCCAGCCTTAGCCCACAGTCAGCTCTGAGTCTCAGTTTCCCCCTTAAGTCAGTCCCTCCCGCACAACTCCGCCCCTCAGCTGCCTCGCTGCAGTTTTTCTGAGTCGCCCGCCCCACGGGGTCCACCTTACTGGTCTGGTTGTTCTGGTTGATTTTTTCTTTAATTCCTTAGCTGTTGGAGTTCCATGCAGTTTGATTTTCTAGTGCTTCTGCTTGTTTATCGATTTTAGATTGGTTGTTATCCTCCTTTTGGTTGTGAGAGGAAGCGAAGGGTTTCTACCTACACCTCCATCTTGGCCAGAACTCCTTCTACCACCTTTTAAATCCTGTATTCCATTTGACTGTACAATAGCCTGAAGAGTAAACAAATTAGGAAGCTTAGCCCCAAGAATAAATAAGTTAGGAAGCTGTTTCCCAATATCTTTTAAACTCAGGCAAATGTCACTACATAAAACAATGTCGCTTGCTTGCTCTTTTCTAATTCCTCCCCACTCTAGGAAAGGACTACCTGCTATTTCCCCACATGCCCCTACCCCTACCCGCTCCCCTCCTTTCTCACTGAGATCATACTGCTGACATCCTCACCCAATACACTAAAGAACAGGCTTCAGGGCAACTCGAGTGCTTAGCAAATGGGCTGTAAACCTGTGCTCGGGAACTCTTGCCTTTACTCATGCAGAAAAAGAGGCCTGACCGTGGTTTGTTACAGGTTAAACATAGAGCTGCCTTCATGACCAGCAATTCCATTCATAGGTATATACCCAAAAGAATGAAAAGCAGCACTCCAACAGATATTTGTACATCAGTGCTTGTAGCAGCATTGTTCACAGTAGCCAGAAGGCAGAAACTACCCAAATGTTCAACAACAGGTGAATGGATAAACAAATGTGCGTATAATGGAATATTATTTAACCATAAAAAGGATGGAGCACTGATACATGCTATAACTTGGACGAACCTTGAAAACATTATGTTTAGTGAAATCAGCCAGGCACAGAAGAAATAATGTTGTCTGATTCCACTTATATGATGGAGCCACAACAGACAAATTCATAGAAACAGGAAGTAGAATAGAGGTTACCAGGGGGTGGGAGGCATAGGGAAGGAAGCATTATTGTTGAATGGCTACAGAGTTTATGTTGGTGATGATAAAAAAAAACCACAAGCTTTGGATATAGATAGTGGTGATGGTTACCCACACCGTGAATGTATTTAATGCCACTGAATTGTACACTTACCAATGATTAAAATAATATTATGTGTATTTTACTATAATGAAAAAAATTATTTGAGGGCCGAAAAGGTCAGTTCTGGTCTGCATTCTGTAGTGGGGGCAGCTTGGAGAGCACCTGAGATTTAAGGAGAGAACCACTGCCCAGAGGTTGGGGGTGGGGGGCGGTGACAAGCTCATCGTATTTCTAGCTCATCCCAGCCCTGAGGTGGGGGGGGGGGAGCTAGAAAACGGATGTGGAGGCTGAAAGATTAATGTTTCCAGAAAGAGCCAGCTATGGACACTGAAGAGCATCACTTCCAAGCTTCCAGGTCACCCAGAGCCTTTCCCACTCCACCCACTGGGCTCATCCAGGAGGGGTCAGTGGTCAGGAAGCAAAAAGAAAAAAACAGGAAAAGAGAGAGAGAATGCTCATGGAATTTTTACATAATTTTTTTACTTATTTTTCAAGCGTCATGAGAATTGATTTTGGAGCAAGCAGGCTACAGAACTATACTTTTGTTTTCTAATGATATAAGCTAGGAAATGGAGAAGGAATAAAACTTTGTAAAGGACATGCATCTCCAAAATTTTGAGGTTATTTAGAAAGGTAGGTGTTTTCTTTTGTACACCCATATATATGTTTATATAAACACTATGGTCACATAGCCTTTGCAATTCTTCTTAAATCTAATATTAATTTTAAAAGAAAAATGAAAAAAGCGCAGCCCCAGAGCATAGAGTTAGTAATTTTTCCTTCAACCATATCATGCTCCACTATTGCCACTTGGAATTGTTCTCAAGTCAAGTTAGGCTTCCAGCAAGTTATTCTTATCCTCAAATACTCTGTAGCAAATTTGAAAACCACCACCAAGTAAGTTATTCGTTATAAGAAGCGAATGTTTCAAAGAATGCCTGGCACATGGTAGCCCTCAAGAAAATGTTCCATGAATAAATGGATACTTCAAATGCAAAACCTCAGACAGAACCAGCAAGTCAAGAGCTCACCCAGAGGCGGAAGAAGCAGCATGCGTTCTATTGGTTGAAGGCATAACAAACATCTGTTAGGAGATTTTGATGAAAGCTTCTCTCCCACAGAACTAGGAAGGGTCAACGAGACAACCACCTCTTATTACCATTGCTCTTGAACTAAAGTATTGTTTCAGGCCCCACGAATTAGTCCTCAACAAGGTAACATCCTGTTTGAATAATTTAGGGTGAGACAGAGGCCAGCCCACACACCGCCTCCGTGTGAGAAGCAGCCTCAGTCGGTTGCATCCGCTTCCTGCATCTACAGCTGGCTGTTCATTTTTCAACCCCCTCGTTACAGTCCGGGGAGAAGAAAGCCCCCTTTACCAGGAAGATGTAATGCAGTGTGTGATGCCTTCTTAGGCAAGGGTTTCACCTGCTTGGCCAATTAGCATCCTCTCTCAGAAAGACTAGTTCAACAGGTTTCCTTTTTCTCTTCCTCCGCCTCCTGGGTTGGGGAAGGAGGCTGTCACTTCTCCTCGGCCCTCCCCTTCCCTCCTCCGAGGCCCTGCCACCCTCGCTCGGACCTATCGCGGCCGCTCCAACGTGTCCAGGTTGGCTGCGGGCAGTGCGGGCCCGGCCTGGATGCTCCCAGCGGCGGCGGGCGCAGGGGGCGGGCACGGGGGAGGGCGCGGGGCGGCTCGCTGGGCCTGCGCCCCTGAGGGAGGCTGAGAGCCGCGGGAGGAGGACCTGGAGGCGGGACGGCAGGCGCGCAGAGGTCTGAAGGTGCCCTCCAGACGCGGCCCCGATGACCGAACTACAGCAAGATGTGGAAGACACAAAGCCGGCCAAAGTGCTCGGAAAGAGAGACTGCAAGGCGGGCTCAGCCCAGTAAGTATTCTCAGCCGGGACGGTCCCCGGCGATGGAAAGCGCGCAGCCCGAGCCTCTCTGCCAGGGGTTCAGTTTGGGGTGGAGACAGTTTTCTGAACTTTTCCACCGACAGCCTTCAGGCTGGAACTCTTTCTGCGGCGCCCGCTCTCTCCTTTTTCTCAGATTCTGTGATAGAGAAAAGGCACAGCTGCATTTCAGGAAGGTAGGGTAGTTTGCAGTCCGGTGGGATGTGAATTAGTGGAGCCGAAAGCGGGGTTGGTGTTTTGTAATTCCCAGGGGAGGGCTGGGGAGCCCATTCAGATCTCTACGCGCTGTCAAGAAACAGAGTGCTGACATTTATTTCTGTTGTCCTACTTCTTAATGACGTGTGGGAGGATGCGGCTGTGTTGTAGATGTTATCTGGTCGTCGGTCTCACAGTGATGTGTATTCGTCCTTTGATTCAGTCCTTGGGGGTGTCTTTCCCCCAGTTCCTTCGCTGTTTCCTCTCCAAGGAGTGGGAAAGCAGTGGAAAACATGAAATATGCTTTATCTTCCCCCCTCAAAGACTGCCTGCCTTAGCTTGGGTACTTAACACAAACTTGTTGTACACTTTTTTTTTTTTTTTTTTGAGAGAGAGAGCTTATAGGAGTGGGGTTGCGAAGCACAGTGAATACATAGTAAAACACTTCAAATATTGGGTTGAGACTGTCCTCCTAAAAGATGAATGTGCATAATAGGATTTGCACATTGTGCGACCTATACATTCTTCTGGTTTAAGAAACTTAAAACTCACATATTGTGGTCACAGAGATTGGCTTTCTGTAATGAAGCTTGTCTTCCCCTCTGCTGCTTTGTTTTTCTTTTTCTGTGCAGAAGCGTGAGTATTTTACATGATTGTTGTTCCCAAACATTCTTTTAAAAAAGGAAAGAATCTTTCGGTATTTGCTTACTTGCTACCACCATTACATTAAGTGATGTTGAGATAAATATCTGGATAAGATAAATATTAAGACATAATATCTAAATAAGCCCAATATTTTTATGTAACTGAACTATTGGGGGTACCTAAAATACTTTATCGATACTAATATAAAAAGATGATAAGTTATTTAAGTGATGATTCAATCTTCATCATTCCTTATTTCAGCATTTACTGATTTTTAAAACTCATGGCCTGGTTCCACATAAAGACTTGTGTTTATAAAAGCATTTTTGATCTGTGTGTCTGTTGACATTCGGGCTAAAGTTTTGGAAGGATGGCTTCCTTAGCTCTTTAATTTGTCATTTCAGAGGCTTTGGTCACATTCGTGTCCAGCGCCCACTTTCCTTGGCTGCCCTCTCCTTCCTTTCCCTTCCAGCCTTGTCAATTGAAGTTGATGTTCTTCACTCTTTGTGTACAAACTCATGATGGAGAAAACTTGCCATCAGTATAACCGTCGCACTTTTTTTTACCCACCCCACAATGAAAACCTAACTCTGTGCTAATAATTCAAGTTTAAGAAAAAGATAAACTCTCAAATGTCATCTATTTCCTTTGCCCTTAATCATTCTTCTACGTA
Organism: Carollia perspicillata; assembly: GCA_004027735.1. Taxonomy (NCBI): domain Eukaryota; kingdom Metazoa; phylum Chordata; class Mammalia; order Chiroptera; family Phyllostomidae; genus Carollia; species Carollia perspicillata. The sequence continues at coordinate 28,096 of PVKM010008404.1, forward strand.
CGTAACTTCCTGGAAAAAGAAGTATTGTGGATGGCCTTATCACCATTTCATAGATGTTGGAGGTGACAGGAGTGTGAAGTGGCACAAGCGAGACTGGAACTAGGACTTTAAACTTGTGGTCAGAACTCCCCTGCAGACAATATTTAGTTGTGGTTACACAAAGTAGAATGACCCAGCCTATCCACGAGCTACTGAGTTTTGGAATCTTCGTGTTCCTAGTCATCTAGATATTCAGCCAGGAGATTGTTTTGAATGACTGAAAAAAGTCCCTTATGGCGTTTGGACTAATTCTCTGAACTCAACATGCTTTAGATTTGGGGAACATGTTTTTGTAGATGATAAGCATTGAAGCTCAAGGCCCCAACAGAGCCTTTTGTTTGGAACAGCCAGTTTCAGCTTCGTTTCGGTTCAACAAATAATGGAATGTGTACGATTTGTTCAGTAATGGTGGAAACTACAGGAATGTACATGATATGGTATCTGCCCTTCTGGAACCTCAAGAGCAGTTTTGAGGGGGTTGAGGACAAACACACCAGAATATTAATATACTTCTAGGGACATTGGTGGCCACTGTCACACAGCATGCAAACCTGATGCTATTAAAAGTTTGGCCCTTAACCATCTCCACAGTGAGAATGTTTATCCCGTTGGCAGTCTTTGTGAACTTTCTCTTGGTTTATTGGGGATTTTGTTTGTTTTCCCCTACAAACTGGTACTTTCCAGGCCTACTGAAGTCTCTCGTGATTCATTCTGAGATTTTAGACACTCTCTTCCTCTGAGCTGTTAAACTCTTGCTCTGGCAACAGAAGAGTAAGTTTAAGAGGGAGGTAGATAGATACATTATCACAGTGTGATAATTCCCTATCCGAAATCATTTTTGAGTAGCCAAATTGTTACCCTTAGAAACCCAATCTAACTGCTCTGTTTTGAACTTCATAAATTAGGGGGATGGTCGCTAAGCTCAAAATGCTTGAAGTTCAGGTGTCCCAATGGACATTTTCTTCCAAGAGTGTTAGAATGGCTTGCTTGCCCCCATTTCCCTGGATCTGTAACTACACCCACATAGGCCTCGTCATCTGGAACCTAGCCTCCCGGGTAGTAACCGCCGGCATTTATGGAGAATGCTTGCTGTGTGCTGGGCAGTGGGCTCGCCACTTTACATTCATTTTCAGACAGAACGAGGTCGACGCCATTTTCTCCATATGCCAATGAGAACATTGAAGCTCTGAGAAGTTGAGCAACTAAGCAGAGACCCAGTGAATAAGAGAACAGCTCAAATTTAAGTCCAAGTCTTCTAACTCGAGAGCCTGAAGTTGATTACCGAAGAATCTATGAAGAATCTGAAGAATTCTGCAGATTCTATGATGACCTCCACTGAAGAATCTATGACGACCTTCCATGACCCACTCTGAAACGTTAAGGATCCTCTGCCAAGAACTTAAGAGCCTTAAATATGTGAACACCATAGACCATTTCAGCCTCATTTCCTAGTATGAGCCAGCGTGCAATCTTTTACAGCCAAACAATCATTGTAGCATCCCTGTTCTCAAGAGGTGGTAGTACAGGGGAAAAGAAACAGGTAAGCACCGAGTAAGGTTCCCTTCGTACTTCTCTTCTCCTCGCCTCTGTTCTGTGCTCAGGTGGTTCCCTGTCTTCTTTCTCTGTACTTCTATAAATCAACCGAGTTTGCCTTCATTTAAAGCCTTCCCTGATCCCTGGACATTCTCATCTCTTCCTATCAGTGTTTCTTTGTATAACATGTATGTGGTCAGCCCCATAAACTTTAGCTGTGGTTATCATTACTATCAGTTAACAGTTAACATTTACTGAACATTTATTATACACAAAGTACTGTTGTAAGTTGCTAACATATAGCAACTCCCACACTAGTGTAGTGTGTGTTGGTTAACTTTCCCCTAAATAGATTGCAATCATATTTTTTCTTTTTTAATTTCTCAGAGGACCCAACAGAGAATCACTTCCAACACCATCTGTTGGTGAGCTGGGGAGGCCGAGACCCCGCTCCCCCTAACGAAGGTGTATGATGTGCTCCTAGCCTGAAAGCCGTGCCTTGGTTCTTCATCCCTGTGCCAGAAGTGAGGCTGTAGATGATGCACTTGTCGCCGACGTGCACTTTGATGCCCCTCTTTACTGAGAGCTGATAACTTAGCAGCCTGTTTTCTTTTAGGATTCTAGTTTTCCCCCACTTTCATTATCTTTTTCATTCTGAATTTTCTGTTCCCAATACATAGACAGTTCTAACATAGCCTAACTTTTTTGACACCATTTTCTGAGGTACACTGTTGTTTCTTCACGTCTCCTGTGGATCTGATTTAGTAATGGGCAGGTTACGTTTAATGAATTTCAGAAAGTATCTGAAACTAATGCTGATACATTTCTGGGCAAAAGTTATTTTGATTCACGTTTCAAACAATGAGTTACATTCCATGTAACATACACTTGTAACGCAATTTGAATTTTTAATATGTACGTTTGAATAACTTGGGACGTAAGAATTCCAGAAATTTGTTCAACCCTAGACATGGAGAGAGGGAAGGTGGACGTGGGCGACATAAACATTTACCTTGGAAGGAGGCTCTCTGGTACTGTCAAGAAGTGATAATGATTTTAGGGACATTCTTTAAGTAGTGAATTCAAGTAAAAATGAATTACCTGCAGTGCAAGCATTTGTTATTCAACCATCCTGTCTCTGTGCATTGCGTAGTGGGGGTTGAGGCTGGGGATGGATCTTGAATTAGAAGCGAGAGGAGCAGAGACAAATAACTGTTAGAGGGAGCTCGAGTTCTTAGTGCTTGTTTGACTGCAAACTTTGGAAGTGCCCGTTTAGCAAGAGAATCTCCATAATACGTAATATGTATGTGTTACTTATCTTTCCATTTGCGTGTATTTGTAACACTTCTTTTTTAATTTTAATTTTCAGGCCACCAACTCTTACAGATTACCCAGTGTACTTTTCAATGGAAAATTTGAGGCAGGAAGAAAACATTATAATATATTTAAAGTATAAAAATTATCTTAAACGAACAATCAATGGAAACGTTTGGAACAATGGAGGAAAATAAACAGTGTGTTCTGGTTTAAATATTTTGGAAAAATAATTCAATGAACCAAGTCAGTTTAGAGATTAATATGGTAGGAAACTGTTGACTTATTAAGGCCGTATGTAAAGCTGCGAAGAATGTAGGCTCTAGGAAAGTAGGATTTAAAACCCGACTTTCATGTCTCCTAGAAGTGTGACCCTAGCAAGTTACTCAGCCCCTCTCATTCTCAGGTTCATTATCCGTGAAGGGTAATACTTACGTCAGCTCTTTCATATAGGCTCGCTTTGAACTTTGAATGGGAAATTAACAAATGCACTTTGCCTAGTGCCTGACAGGCCAACTCTCCATAAACTGTAGCTAAGTTAGTCCTCACTGTTGAGAATCTGGGACATGTTGTGGGGTGGAGGTGGGAGGCTGACATAAAGGTAATTGAACTAAACAGTCAAAATTCCAAAGGCCTAAACTCCTAACAGTAGTGTGCACCAGTGTTCTGTGTGAGCCTTGGTTCTGTGGGTTCAGACTGAGGACACTTGTGACAGCATCTGAGTGTTGCCATGACCCCAGCACGGCATCCTGGGTTTTCGTTCATGCTAAAAGGGTCCCATGCCGTCACTGTGTAGTAACCTGTGAGCTTATTTGTATTTATTTGTCTTTTATTGCATCTGTTATTCAAAACTTTTGTCTATGATCCATTGATTTCCACATCCCCCCTGGCACTCAGCTTTTCTCTCATGGTTTCTCATCTTCAAACAGCTGAGATTTTTCCATTTGCTAAACTCCAATAGAAACCCCTTTCAACATCTTTCTAATTTTGTAAGTAGTCAGTTTTAGGACTAAACACATTTGGAAATCACATAAAGCGAAGGTGCTGGAGAGAGACTCCTCCACAGCCATTTTAACGACTGTTCTTTCTCCTTAAAGAAGAAGAAGTGTTTTTATGCAAGTTCAAGTTTATCTACCCTTAGAAGAGAAGCAAAGCCAAGTTCAACTGCATTCGCTGAGACAAACTAATGTAGTATATGCACTCCCTCATCGGTCACTCTGTGTGTGCCGTGGGTTCCCACACTCATAGGGGGACATGATGTCTAAAGATGCGGATTGTTTTATGCAGGTTTATTCAGCCCTGTTTTACGTACCATAAAACTGTTGTTGATTTGTTACAATGGTCAGTATGATCCGCTTCTGTCCCGGCAGATGCTGCTCCTCTCCTTTCCCCTGGCTGTTCTGTGTCCTGTCAGCAAAGTTTCGTACACCGAGGAGGGTGCTCGACCTGCCCCCCTCCTCTGATGGAGGCAGTGCCGTGTGCACGCATGGCGCTGGTTTCTCAAAGCCTGTGTCTGTCAGGTGTCTGATTATATCCATTGCGTGTTATCCGCTAGAGTTTCCAGATTATGCCTTCCAGGCGCAGTGGGTTCAAAACTGTAAAGAACCTTGGAAAAATGCTAATTCTTGCATCTCTTACTCTTCAGAAGTATTATCTGAAAACAGTTACCTCGTGATCCCACAAATTACTTTGAAACCCCCGGTGTGTGGCGCCGTGAAGAAGGGTATAGCAAACTGAGTGAGAAACTAGTTCATCATGACAACTTTCATCACCACTGTACCGTTTCTAAAACGCATTGGAAAACAGCTCCTCACTTGATTCTAACAACGTAAATATTGTGCTGGATGCTTGGCTTTGTACGACTAATGTGGTGCTCTGGGAGCTGTCAGGAGTGTGTGTCTATCCTTCCCGCCCTCTCTTCCTCTCGTAATAATCAAGTTCTGTAGGACTGGTTTTGACATGAAGTTGGTAGATTTCTTATGCTTTTCCTTGATTTCATAAGAACCTTTTCTGAAAGTTTTACCAAAAAATCCTATTTTTTCTGAACTCCAATTCTAAAATCGGAAAATATCAGACACATGAGAGAATATAGCCATATGAGCTGGAAGAAAGGCAGTATTTAACAACTGATACTGGCCAGAGAAATTGGCTCATGTTCTCAACTGAAGTTAATAAGTAGTTGTGTGGGGCATCATGCCGAGGGTCGGCAATCACCGAGATGAAGGAGATGAGGCCTTTGCCCATAGGAAAATCGAGTAGAGGAAAGGAATATTTTGTTTCGAGATTTGACCCCCTTTCAAAGGAGAGAAAAGGTAGCTCCAGAAACTATATCAAAGCTCAGACAAGATGAGGTAATACTGCTCTGCACTATAGACAGTGTTGAAAGTGCTTTTACATATATACATGTAACAAGATAGGTATTGTTACCACATTTGATGCAGGACAGAAACACAGTGACTAGCCCAAGGTCACACCAGCTGCTGAAGTGTTGAACCTCCTAAAAGCATTCACATACAACCCCACTAGATTTAGGACCAAAGATGCGGGGGACAAAGGGGCTCCCATTAAGTGTCTTTGCATCCCTGAGTTGATCTCTTAACTTGTGTAGGTGAGTTTTTTTAAACTCTAACACTAAGACTCATTTCCATCCTGCTGTTCTAGCATTGAAAGGATTCCTCGTGTTCTATAGAGGACAGGGCTGCAAAAGCACCTTTAGCTGTCACTTGGCTCTGGCACTTTCTCCGTGTATTGTCAGACACAGGTGCCTCCTTTGTATTGTCAGACACAGGTGCCTCTCTGGGTACTTCTGTGTTCATCTGTGCTCAGACCCGACCGGAGGAAACTTAAATGTTTCCATGGCAGCTTCGCACGGTGATTGCCGCAGCCGTCACTCATACACTCCAGTTTTTTAAGGCAGAAGTACAGAGCGCTTTGCGCAAGGACAGAGTGTTTTGAAATGTCACTGACTTGTTTCAAAAACATGTGAATGTGGTCTCTCAAGTAGTCACTGAACAGGCCCAGGAACCTTTCCAAAAACACTGCCGCTACACAAAATGTGTTTGAAATTCTTGCGGAGTTACTTCAAAGCCTGGAGCCCATTCTTTGAATAGTCTTAAGGTTGGCAAACCCTCAGCCTTTGAAAACAAATTCAATTTTGGAAACAGCCTGAAGCCAACTTCGGTGAATAAGGTGGATCAGAACAGTTTAAATACCTTTCACCACTCTGGGTTTCTGATCAAACACAAGATGCGATCATAAGGTAGTAAGACAGCGTTTCTGGCACTACTTACATGTCGATGTGTGTACTTCCCCATTTAGTTTGTTATTTTGTAACCTCACTGTGAAAAGAGTAAAATGTAATGGTTATTATTCTACCCCCAAATCATTTTTTCCTCTTTATAATATACCTAGGTAGGGCTGAGCATATGGTACTTGGAGGATGCCGATGTCACACGTGGTAAGTCCTTTTCTGGAGGTGTATACCCTGTGTATTATGGAAAACAATTCTTGAAAAAATTTCCATGAGTATAGACAGTGAAGGTTCAGCCATCACAATCTTCTCATGCTATCTCCTACTTCATTACAAAAGGTGGGAGTGGGTTTACCGATTATGTTTTCCAGATCGCTCTTCGTATCATAGTTGTGCCATTGTATGCAAGGCCCTCCTCCTGCCTTTCCCACATGGCAGCTATCAACTACCAGAGTGAAGCTTTCCATTTTTGTCTAAGTGCCACCTGCTAGCTCACATCGCGGAGCTGATTGGTCTTCCGCTGGTACGTCCCTGAGCAAACAAGCTCGCTCAAGCAGCTTGAGCTTGAGCTCTGCTGTCCCCCGTTCTTCACTTTTGGTCAGAATGGAGTTATTCAGCATTTTTAGCTGAGATCTGATTTTAATACTGTATTGTTCCAATACAGTATCGGAACATGTGGCATGTTCCAATGTGGCCTGTCTCCACCCTTCTGCAATCCAGCACAATTCAGCAAGCATTTCCCCATTGTTTACTCTGTGCTGGGAAGACCAGGCTAAAGAGATGCATGCCACGCCCTTCAGGAGCTCCAGGGTCGGGGGAAGAGCAAGACACACACGCACACAACTAATACCATGGGATGAGAATTTCACAGTGGTTATCAGCTGCTACTGGGAACAGAGATGTAGCGGGGTTCTTTTTCTGGAGGTGAACTGAGCTAAGAGGTGATGCTCGCTCGATGTGAGGTTGACAAGTAAGAAAGAATTTGGCCTCAGCTGGACGGAGGAAATCACTCCAGGTCGGGGAAGAACAAGGATAGGATGCTTGACAATTCCAATTCGTATTTCTGATCACCACGTAGGGGTCTCCTGTGGCCAGACTGGGTGGGGCAGGAGGGCGAGCAGCAGGAGCAGAATGGGAAGGACTTGGAGCCTCCGTTCGGAATTCTCCTCCTTGCTTGGTTCTCTTTGCTTCACTTCCGGCTTTGGCTCTGCAGTGATTCTTTGAACTTCAGGGAAATCATTCAGTCTGGTCTTCAGTTTCCTCCCCTGTAAAGAGAGAGGGCTGACTGACCTGATTTGTTAGATCCCTTCCAACCTGAAGAGTACGAGTCTTTGAAGAAACTGCCCTACTTCTCTGCACTGCTCTGTAGCCTTTGTGTAAAGAATTCTATCGGACTGAACAAACTGAGGAAAGCGTTTTGAATATGAATAGAATCCTTTCTTTCTTACTTGCTTTGGCCTCTTTTACTTTTTTTTTTCTTTTATTTCTTTCCCTGGGTAAATCCAAACCTGGTTAAGGCAGGATTGCCCCGGGAACATACCTAAACTCTCCTCTCACGCACGCACAGATACACCTCGGCATTCATGCTGCGTTCAGACAACCCCGCTTTGCATGTGGCCACAGGTGACAGGGCCACAGTGCCTCTGACCAGTCACAGCAGGAATGTCTGATCAAATAACAATGTACAGCCTATAACACGAATGGGGCCCAGATTCATTAACAGTAGTAGAATTGCAGGTTTCTCTGGTACAGTTTCAGGTCTGAAAAATAATCATATATGGCACTTGAATGCAGAATACAATTGAAGATTAACAAGATTAAGCCATTTTCCTCAGAAATGAAGTCAGGTGTATTAGCTCACTGCTTCAATTTAATAATTGTTATGGCATTTAAAAAACACTTTACGTTCTTTAAAACCCTTTTATTTATATCAGCAGTTGAATTTAACACACATTTTTGAGGGCCTACTATTGTTAAGCACTGTACTCCGTTACAAGGATATTAGGATGTACTAGACATCAGAGCATATTTCACTGTAATTTGAGCAGTATCTTAATATGACATTAAATATGAGTTTTAATCTGTTATGATAAATAAGAACACCTACGGGCATTTTTTTAAAACATCGGTGATTGCCTTCAAGGACTTTTTAAAAAGATTTTATTTATTCAGTTTCAGAGAGAGGGGAAGAAAGGGGAAAGAGAGGGGGAGAAAAACATCAATGTGAGAGAAAAACCTCAGCTGAGTGCTGTTTGCACACCCATGACCTTGGACCTGGCCCACAAGCCAGGCACATACCCTGACTGGGACTCAAACCAACAACTTTTCAGTTCACAGGCCCAGCACTCTGTCCACTGAGCACACCAGCCAGGCTGTATGAGCATTTTTAAGAGAATAGTAGAGAAGAAACTAGGGTGGGATTGAGTGAAGACTTCTTAGAGGAAATGATAACACCTAAATCTTGAAGGGAGAACAGGAGTTAGCCTCCCCTCCCCACAGAGAGAGAGGGAGTGTGTGTGGGAGAGAGAGAGGGGAGAGAAAGAATGTTCTATCCAGAAATAATAGCCTAAATGAAGTGATATGACACAGCCTGGTGTCTGTGGAGAAGTAATATCACCAGAACATAAAATGTATAATACTGACTGCCAATGCATTGAGGTAGCAGCAGTACATTGAAGGAAGGTCACAGAATGACCTTCTACGCCATGAGAAGGAGCGTGGACTTACCTATAAGACACAGGGATCCACCGAGGGGTTTAACCCAGGGACATGATAGTCAGGTTTGAGTTTTTTACAAATGACTGCAGTAACAAGATAGATTTTAAGATAGACTTTTTTAGAACAAAATAGGAGGCAGGGGCTAGCTCTCTCTGAAGCAATGCATGTGAGATTGTTTTAGCAGGAAAAATGAGGAAGAGCAGTTGTGAGGATGTCCGGGGAGTAAACGTGGAGTGATGAACGGGATGAGAGAGGGCGGAAGCTAGAATGGCTGCATTTTCCTCTCCAGGAAGGCTGTGTGGGTTGTGATGGGACATCACATGGGACATAGGAGAAAAAGGAGATTTTTGGCATTGAAATGATGAGTTCCCTTTTTTAAAAGTCGAAATTGGTATGGAAGTCTGTGCTATGATAAGAAATATATTTGGTCTTTGTCCCCAGTTTCTGGCATGAAGTTCCTAAAATTGTAATTTCCTGAGTGATTGGATTGGTGGGGTTTTTTTTCTCATAAGTAGCTGCTTTTAATCACACCTGAGTTTATGCTAATGAGGTGATTTAGGGTTTGGCTCCTATAGAGCCTCAGGATGGGGCTCATCACCAGAAAGGCCAAGTGTTTGGAGGCTGGGAGCTTTCAGCCCCATCCCTAACTTCCCAGGAGGGTGGGTGGCCTGCCGGATAAGGGCCAAACTCAAGAACAACAAGATGTGATGAGCTTGCAGATTGGTAAACAAATGAAAGTGCTAGGAGGATAATGTACCCTGAGAGGGCGTGAAAACTTCATAAATCCATGCACCTTGCCCTATGCATCTCTTTCATCTGGCTACTCTTGAATAGCAGCCTTTATAATAAACTGGTAAATGTAAGCTAGGCATTTCCATGAAATGAGTAACTCTAGCAAATTATTGAACCTGATGAGGGGGTCATGGGGACCTCTGACTTATGGTCTGGTGGCCTGGGACTTGCAGCTGGTGTCTGAAGTGGGGAGAGTCCTGCGGGCCTGAGCCCTGAACCCGTGAGATCTGTGCCAACTCCATGTCGTTAGTATCAGAATGGAATGGAATGGAATGGAACGGAATGGAATTGTTGGACACCCAGTTGGTGTCTGCAGAATTAGAGAACTGGTTGCTAATATCAGAAAACACCCCAGAAGGTCAGAGCTAGGAGCTAGATTTGGGACTTGTCAGCATATAGGTTAATCATGTAGGTAAAATCATGAGAGTGGATGGAATTTTCCAATACAGAGAAGAGTAGAGGACCGAAGAGAGAGCTTACGAGTGATCGTATGTTGGGATGAAGGTCAAAAAAGAGGCCACAAAGGTAGAGAATAAACAGCACAGCAGAAAACAAAACAAAATTAAACACACAAAATGAAATAGAAACACGAAAAAACAAATAAAGGAAGGAGAATCTCAAGAATGTCGACAGTGGCGGGTTCCACCAATAGCAGCACCGAGAACTCAAATGCCCTCAGCATTTAGCCACACCGAGATTAGCAGTGAACTTTGTCAGAAGAAGTTTAGTGGAGCAGTGGGAACAGAACCCAGACTGTGCGGGACTGGGTTCTTGGGAGATGAGGAAGCAGACCCAGTATGGGTGGACCATGGCTTCAAGAGATTTGGCTGAGAAGTAAGGGAAGGAGAGGAAGGTACCTAGGGGAAATGAAGTCAAAGGGAGTTTTGCTGTTTGGATTGGAGAGCCATGTTAGCCTGTACGTAAACCAGGGGCAAAGCCAGATGAGAGGGGGAAGATGAAGATGTAACACAAAGACGGAATAACTGACCAAGCCCAGAGGTGCCAAGAAATGGGCTTGAACTTCAAAAAGAAAGACATCTTTCTGACACTACAAGAATGTACAGGTGCAGGAGATGCAGACGTAGTTATGGTAGGACGGGGGAGACGTGGCTGCCATTATTTGAATACTTCAACTTCTAATTTTCTTAGGAAGGTTGTTACCTGGCCCCTTTCATCCAGACGTGTGGGTTGTGTTTGCATAGCCATTTGGGAAGTGTTGGGGAGGAAACACTTTTCCTCTACCCTCCTAGGTTCTTCTGGCTTGTCTAAGAATTCAATAGACATGAGACAGATTTAACAGGAGGAATTCAAGGACACAGAGGTTAAGAGTGTTCCCCTTGCACTGGCTGTTT
>PVKM010008405.1:0-39068 GCA_004027735.1 Carollia perspicillata
CCGTGAGCCGCCCGACTTCAGGGCCAGCGTGTTGTCCACGCTGTCGGCACTGGGGCCTCTCAGACACTCAGAGAACAGCCTACCTTCAAATAGCCTACAGTCTGAAAAGAAGTTCGCGGCCTGTCACAGTCAGAAGCGAATCTTTTGAACTTCGAGCCAAACTGTTGTTGTTGTGTTGGACACACAGTGCAAGGCGGCCTTGGTTTCGTGCGCCATCATCGAGCTGACGGCTGTGTGTCCGTGTCCACGGGGCTGAGCAGGGGCGGAGCCCGGTGGCAAGCCAGACTTTGCCACTTGGTAGCTGTGTGATTTCAGGAAAGTTACCGAACTTCTCTGACACTCAAGTTTGCCATCTCAGAAATGGGGATAAGACCGCAAATAAAAGAAAATACATAAGGTGCCTGGCATATAGTAGGCACCCATCAAATGGAAATGAATTTTATTAATGTCATTTAAATTGTGTTAATACCTTTGTTGATATTTTTGAATACTTGAAGTAAGTACTAGTATATAATTTAATTGGCCTTGTAAACAATGGTAGGGAATATTTACTAAGTGATTTTTCTCTTCCAGGCACTGTTCTAAATGCTTTATTAATTTAATCATCTCAACAGCTCTTTGAGATAATAAACTATTATCATTATCATCCCATTTTAGAGATTTGAATACTGAGTAAAGGGAGATCAGCAACTTGCCTGACACACAGTTAAGTAGAGTATAGAGTCTAGACTCAAACCAGGCACCCAGGGCCATACCCTTGACTGTTGCTTCAGTCAAGGACAGGCCAAGAATATGACAAGAAAAAGGCACTGTGGGAGGCAGATTGAGAGGCCAGCCTCCCTCTGCTGCTTATGGGACGCCCCTTCCCTTGTGTGACATGTGAGGAATCACGTTAGTCCCCACAGAACTTCAAAGTCAAGTGTTGACCTACTACCTTTTACCTCCACCATGGTCTCCTGGAAACCACATCACAAAATAAATCATTGCCAAGTGTCGCGTATCTTCCCGTAGCAATAACGTTCCCGTTGAAGGTCGTATTCCCAAATGAGGCTTCAGAACCAAGGAAATCACTGGTAGGGGCCAAAATGTGTCAAAGGAATGGACAGGAAACAACCATAACCCCATAGCAGGCCTTTAAAAAGAAAACCGTCTTCCAGGTTCTACGGACTGGTCACATATGCGCTCTCACCAGCTCGAGTCCGTAAGGAAGAGAGGCGCCGCTAACAAGCTGAACCCGTGGGAGTCGAGGACCCTTGCTAGGAATAACCCCTCATTTGTAATACTATTGCTCTACAATTCTGGAGTGTAGAATAATTTTGGAGGAAATTATTCTGTGGCTCACCAACTTCTCTATGAAAAGCAGAGGCTCTCAAAATAACTCCAGTGGCTTTTGTGTTGCTCTTAAAACTGGGCTTAGAGTCTTCCAATTTCTTCACAACAGTTTCTAAATATGGAAGGGACCACAGAGAACTCAGGGTCCAGAAGCCTTTTGAAACTGGTCTTTTGATGTATTTTTTTGTTTTGTGATTCAGCCTCCCTGCCACCCCACTTCCCCGCTTCCATGAAAAGGACAGTCTGAAAGAGGGGCAACTAGACTGGGAAATATTTAGCTGCTTGTTCTTTTGCCTTCTTATTAATAGAAGGCATTTTAGGGCTGACTGAACAGATGAACACCCACGAGAGAGCCACGTCCCTGCTTGGAGTTGTCCTGAGGCCCTGTTACCCAAAGGAAACCGAGAGGGAACAGCGACATGCACAGACCTAAGGCATGAGGATTAAGATTTCCAGAACTATGATTGTATAGCATTCTGATGTTATCTGTAATACATTCGGAATAGTGAAGACGTGTGTAATCATGATTACATCATTATGAATGCAAAGAAGAGTTTATGGGACAAGAGATAGGAGTCCACAATTGTAAATAATGAAAGCATGAAGAAACGTAAAGGAGAGGTATTTTTTTGCATGAGAATTATGGTGACTGTGTTGTCCTGTAGCCCCTCTAAATTTCTTTGTTCTACAAAGAACGATTTTCTTGCAATAATGTCGTATTTCAATTTCAAGTGAAAAAGAATCTCAGATTTCCAAATGCGCCCTGTTCCTGTTTGTCCCAGTGTAAAATTCTTACGTGACATTTGTAGGCCGTTGTGTGGTTTTAGTGTATACTCAGGAATCGACCAGGTCTTTGCCCTATGAAAACATATAAAATAGAGCTGATAATGACAGTAACCAGGGATGGAGATCTTAACATTTTTTAGCTCCTTTTAAAAGTGAAGCTGAAAACAGCCTTTGATGTCTAAAGTGTCCTGTAATTCTGAGTTATTCCAGTAGATGGCAGTATTGTATTAAAACCGCCCATCATTCGGGCCAGGGGAAGAGGGAAAGGTTTTGGCTGTCTTCCACAACTCTCCCTCCCCCTTATTCCTTATTCACAGGCATAAGGTGAATAATAGAACATTTTCCTTTGTGGTACAATATGGATGGCACTCATGGAAAAATCTTATTCAAATAAGTAAAGTTTTATTTATTTGAATGTGTACAACATGTTTGTATTTGTTTGTAATTCTGAGGCCCATGTGCTCTTATTTACATTAACGGAGCTTGCAAGGTTAACCCTATCTCTCTCCCCACCCCTCAGTTTGACAAACCTTTTGTTTAAAAAAAGAGGGGAGCTGAGAAACCCTAGCTGTGTTTTTATTACTTCTCTCCCTGTTATTACCACTCAGATACAAGTGTGGAGGGGGTCATTGACCCCACACGCTGCTGTGGTTCTGAGGCCCTAGAACTGTGTGGTGGAGAGAGGATGCTCTGTACCCACACGAGTCCACATCCTGGGTTCTCCCCGGGCTTGGTCCCTCTGAGCCCCGTGCTTCTTGTCTGGAAGAAATGGAGCCAGTAACACACCCCAGCCCGTGGCTCCGTTGGGAGGGAGGCCTCCACCTTCACAGCATGGTGGCTTACCCTTCCGAGAGCAGGTGCTCAGTAAACGTGGCTGCTGATGTTAAAGTTGGTATTGCCGCAGGACCTGAGTAATTGCCTAAATTGTTTGGTGATCGTTTCTGGTCTGGTTGAATCTTCCAATGTTCACTTACGCTGAGGTATGAAAATGGCCAGCCTGTAGGTGGAATTTGGTTCAGTTCTTGAGGAACTACAAACCCCAGCGACTACATCAAAGTAATGCACATGCACCAGAGTGCTGCCTTCATCAGGGGCAAACAAAGTCAAGGTGGTCATAGCTGCTTGAGCCCCTCCCTGGGTTGAGGGCAGGGAGTCGATGTTTGCCCACCACGACCATCAGTAACTCATGACCTTGTATTCAAAACGGATCTTATCAAATATATAGTGCAAACCACTCATTTTTCAGACACAAAACCTCAGGTCCAACAGGCTTTTTAAATTTTTTTTTGAAAACCTTTTCTTTTGAAATAGTTTGAGACTTACAGAAAAGCAGCAAAGTTGTGAAGAAAGTTCCTACCTACCCCTCACTCAGCCTCCCTGAGTGTGAGCATCTTACATGGCTGTTGCAGGTTACGTAAGCAAATTAGACTTTGGCACAACACTACTAACTACATCCACTGACTTATTTGAATTCGCACTGACATCCTTTTCATTCCAGAACCCAGCCCGCGACCCTGACGGAGTCAGTTGTATCTTTTCAATCTCCTCCCATCTGTGACAGTGTCTCCTTCCTGGTCTTTCCTGACCTTGACACTTGGAAGACTTCTAATCAGTTGTTTTGTAGAACATGCTCCATTCCACAAACTTGTGTATTGTGCCCTCTCTGAGCATCATATCAGGGTGTACATGATACTGACATCTCTCATCACTGGAGGTCGTAACCTTGATGGCTGGGTGGGGTGCCATCTGCTAGTCTCTCCACAGTAAAATGACCATTTTCCTGTTTGTTATTCACCAATAGCTTTGCGGAGACATTTTACGACTATGTGACTATCCTGTTTCCTCTTAAACTTTCACGCACTAGTGTTAGCATCCGTTGATGCCTACAGCAATCGTTATCACTGTGGGTTTTCCCCGCTCCCCCCATCCCTCTACAGTTATTCATTGGAATTCTTCTGTCAAGTTTATCTGTTGCCTCCCATTTGTGTTTCCTGCATGTTTTATTTTTATCAGTATAGACTCATTGATACTTTTTTTATTCTATAGGTTGTAATATGATGCTATTACTTTTTTTCTTGTTCTAAATTATTCCAACTTTGACCATTGGGGGCTCTTTCCAGTGGGGTCGATGTTCTTTTGACCTGGCCCCATCGTTTTGTGAACATTTCTGCATATTTCAGCAAGAGATTCTGGGCTCATCTTGTGTTTTGCGAGCTGTGATCCTGGAATCGACTACTTCTAGGAGCATGGTTCCTTCTGTTGGAGAATGATACTTAGAAAACAACATCTGAGCACTAGGTGTGCTCATTGACACCAGGGTGTTATTGCCTCGAGGCTGCCTTGGCAGGCAAAGAGCTTCATGTATGTATATTAATACATACCTGTGCATACCTCTGTACTTCTATATCTATTGATCTGTCTAGCTACACGCACATGATTTGAACTGACACTTCTGACTGAAATCTAATACCACAGGGTTCATTCTCATTGTAGTTTTCTTCCCTCTTTGCCATTTTATATCAGTGGTGTTTTTCTTTAAAAAGACACAGTTAATTTCAATAATCATCCAATTTTTTCACCTAATTCATGAATTCAATGTGGAGTATTTGGAAGTTTATTCTGTCAAAGAACATCTGATGTTATTGTAAATGCTCCTGTAAATTACATTATAAAGTTTAACATAAAACCATACATTTTTGAGTTTTTAAATTGATACTATGAATACAGATATTGGTGGCACTAGTACAAGGGTGTCATGATCCAAACAATATTCTTTTATTGTTTACACGTATTTATTCAATAAGCTTTCTTCCAGAAAAATCACCAGTTGGAATCATGTCCATTGCTGTTGATCCCATAATATAGTTTATTGCAGTTTTTAATTTCTTAATAGTCCTTGGTCTCCTCTAGTCTATTATTAGAATGTTAAAAGCTGCAAGAAACATGGAATCACTATTTATACCAAAAAAAACCCTCTAGTTCATCGCTGAGTGGATGAATCATACCCTTCTGAAAATCTGGACTGACTTTTTTTTAAATGAGGGATATTTGCTGCAACTCTGTGTGCTCAAAATGGGGCTTTAGTTCAGGCTGTTCAAATACCACCATCTCTTCTGGCTGACGGAAGTTCGGAGTCTGGCTTTTTCAGAGTGGGGCTTCCACCTCTCACCCCATGAGAAACCGAAGATAAAATTTTAGTAAAACCTGCCTGAGCTGTTTTCATATGAGCCTACGGTAACAAGCCTCTGACCATGTTCAACACTCCCCTCTTCCTGCCTCCTAAATAGCAGTAGGGTCAGTGTGATCACCGGCGGTGTCCGGGGACGCAGCTCCACACAGAGCCCCTTTGGGGGCTGAATCACATTTCACTGCTGCTGTCCTGTCTCCTTAAATAACACTGGAGAGACAGGCAGCGAGCTTACAGGCTGAGAGATTGCACTTGCTGGCTATTCTGTACATCAGTCTGAAGTCCCAACTCTCATTGTTATCAATGCAAAACTGTAGCCTTGGCAAACTCAGTATTTGTGGTCTTGTGTAAAATTACCATCTGCTTTAGCTTAAACTCGTAGATAGTTAGCAAGGGGCAAGGAGCCTCAAATGAAGTGCATCAAAGAAGATCGTGCATCTTCCTGAGGGATTTCCTCGCAAACCCATGAAGGCCTCAGAATCACGTTGTAGAATTTATTTTCCCCCACCATTATGGAGATGCCATTGACAAACACTGTGTGATCTCACTGATGGGTGAAGCCTAAAAGCGACACACTAAGAGGAGCAGGTCGTATAGCAGTGGTTAGTGGGGCCGGGGCGAGAGGAACGTGCGGAGAGGCCGGTCCGAGGGCACCGACTTTTCCTTTGAAGAGGAGTAAGTTCTGGGTACCTAACTGCAGCTTGGTGACTAAAGTTTATAATAATACACTGTATATTTGAAATTGGCTGAGAGAGTAGAACTTAAGTGTTCTCCCCAGACCAAATGGTTGTGGTGATCACCGCACAATGTGCACCTGTATCGAACCATGGTGCACCTTCGCGCCACACCTCTAGGCGGCGCTGGTGGGGATCTGAAGATGAGCTGCAAGCCTATGCAAGTCCCAGGTCCAAGCTGGGCGGGACGGAAAGCACCCAAAATTAAAGAGGTCATTTGCTGAGACCACAGCCACAGACTAGAGCCTTCTCTAGTGCGGGGCATTGCAGAGAAAAGGAGAGAGTCTGTTTTTTTACAGAAGCAAGTGCTGTTCTGAAGAATTCCTTCTACGGAATCCAGAGAAGGAATCCGAGAAGCGACTGCACTCTTCTGGCAGACCTGTTCTGAAGGGGGGCTCCCCCTCCAGGCAGCCCATGCCACACGTAAACAGCATTCTTACAGAAACTTCGAGTTGAAATCTGTGTCTCGGGAGCTCCCACCCGGCTCGCATTCCATCTGGGGAGGCAACTGGGCGGGGTCTAATACCCCCTGTCACAGGACAGCCCTCCAGAAATTTGGGAGGGGGGTAACTTCCACACCGAGTCTTCGCTCTCCAGGCTCGAGGTCTCCCCTTCTTCCCACTGTTCTCCAGGCATCATATGTGACTTACCACACTTGCTCTGATTATAGGCGATTTGTCTACATATTCTTTTTTTTAATCTTACCGAAGGATATGTTTATTGATTTGAGAGAGAGAGAGGAAGGGGGAGAGAGAGAGAGAGAGAGAAACATCAACATGAAACGTGCATTGGTTGCCTCCCGCACACGCCCTGACCAGGGATCCAACCCACAGCATGTTGGTGAGGGGACAGCGCTGCAATCAACTGAGCCACCCAGCCAGGGCAGTCCACCTACTCTTTTCAGTGTGGCACACTCCAGCTATGCGCTTCTGTAAGGACAAAGTAGAAACTGAATTAAATTTCCTTAGGAAAACCCCTCAAATAACTTGTGAATTAGGGGTTAGGTTTATCTTGATTTTTTTTTTTTGTTTTTGATTTAATTGTGGTAACATATACATAAAATAAAATTTAAGACCCTGGGAGAGTAGCTCAGTTGGTTAGAGTGTCATCCCCATATGCCAAGGTTGCAGGTTCGATCCTGGTCAGGGCACATTCAAGAAGCAACCAACGAATTTATAAATAGGTGGAATAGCAAATTGATATTTCTCTCTCTAGAAAGCACAAATAGAAAAATTATAAAATGTATGCCCTGGCTGTTGTAGCTCAGTGGATTGAGCGTGGGCTGCAAACCAGAGGGTCACCAGTTTGATTCCCAGTCAGGGCACATGCCTGGGTTGTGGGCCAGGTCCCCAGTAGGGGGTGCGTGAGAGGCAACCACACATTGATGTTTCTCTCCCTCTCTTTCTCCTTCTCTTCCATTCTCTAAAAATGAATAAATAAACAATTTTATAAAGTTTACTCTCTTCACAGTTTTTGAGTGTGCAGCGCGGTAGTAGCGAGTTCATTCACACTGCTGCGCGGCCACTCCCCAGAGCTCCTCACCTTGGCCCTCTGTGCCCGTTAAGCAGTGTGCCCCCCACCGCCCCTCCCACAGCCCTTGCAATCATTGCTTTGTTATCCGTTTCTCTAAATGTCACTCTCTAGGTACCTCTCCTAAGTGGCATCATACAGTATTTGTCCTTTTGTGACTGCCTTGTGTCACGTAACGCACTGTCCTCACGGTTCACCTGTGTCTCAGCGTGTGTGCAGACTGGCTGACAGTCCACTGTGTGCACACACCACATTGTGTGTGTTCCGTCCTCCACTGACGTGCACTCGGGCTGTGTCCACTTTTTGACTATTGCGAATAATGCTGCTGTGGACATGGGTGTGCAGATGATTCTTTGAGATTTTTGCTTTCCGTTATTTGGGGACGTACCCAGAAATGGAATCGCTGGATCGCACGGTAGGTCCATATTTAATTCGTTGAGGCAACACCACGGTCTCTCCGACAGCGGCCACACCATTGTGCCTTCCCTCCGGCAGGGCACGAAGCTTCTGGTTTCCCCACGTCCTCCCCAACGCTCACTTTCTTCTTTAATGCCAACCATCCTCATGTGTTTCGGGATGTATCTCATGTGGTTTTTACTGACATTTTTCCTAATGCTTAGTGACTTTGAGCATCTTTCCACATGCTCATCGGCCATTTATAGATCCTCTTTGGAGAATTGTCTGTTCAAATCCATTTTTAAATCAGGTTATTTTGTTGTTGGGTTGTAGACGTTCTTTATATATTCTGGATGTTAAAACTTATTAGATATATGATTTTCAAATGTTGAGGAGGACCCTGTCCCATAGTGTCCCCCAGGCTCGTAGAAGAAATAAGGCTACCTGGACATGATCAGCTTGGGGAGAAAAGGCTAGCTAATCTCTCAGAGGAGAAGCACCTCGAACACCTCTTTCCCTGGGATTTTATTGGGTTTAGGTTGCCTAGGAATACAGGGCATATAAGGAAAGCTCATCCGTCAGTGTCAGGCAGTAATGACCAAGGAAGGGAGACATGGTTAACAGATAGCATTCAAAGAACCAGAAGGACTCATTCTAAATCAGGGTCTGACAGACAGAGTGACACCAAAGGGCCATAAAACTGGTAAACAAACCCATTTTATGCTTGAGGTCTACACAGCTAATCTAGATAAACCTGAGGGTATTCTTAGCACAGCAGGACTCCCAGGACTTCACCCATTCTTTTTCAGACCTGACTGCCTCGGGAATCGCCTGTAATATTACAGGGCTGCGCCCCCCTTAGCTGGCATTCTTTCAGGCTTGAGTCAGGCCAGGGAAACAAAGTAGCCCAGACAGTAGGCGACTTCCTGCAGTGGAATGAGGACTCAGGCTACAACAAAGCCGAGGGGTGAGGGTCCATCACCTGTTTTCTTAGGCCCCTAAGTCCTTCCCCGATGGTCCCTTTGCAACTGTGCCTGTCTAAGGTTGTTCCTCCCTTGAGGAATCTTACCCGTGATTGGCTAACCAGTCATCCACCCATGCCAACCAGGGGGATATGAGAGGGAGTTAAGTTTTTGTCTCCTTAGCGGCTATGTCTCTAAGACCTTTTTACTCAGCCTTAGCCATGGGGGGTTACAGCCTCTGAAACCAGGCAGGGTAGTTCCCAACAAAACATTTTCTCTCATTTCATAGATTGCATTTTCACTGTGTTGAATATGCCCTTTGATGCATACATTTTTTAGTTTTGATGTAGTCCAATTTGTCTGTTTTTACATTTGTTGCTTGTGCTTTTGGTGTCATATCCAGGAAATCCTCATCATATCCATGTTATGAAAGTTCCTCTATATTTTCTTCTAAGAGTTTAGTAGTTTCATCTACAAGATGTTCTTTAAGCAGCTTGACACTGTAGCAAAGAAGAAAGGGGACTATAAGGCCAAGGGAGGATTATTTTGAGATAAGCAGAAAAACATAATTATAAGCTAGGAGGCAAATGTCAAAACTGAGGTAGAACTTGAAATACAGACGAAAAGGCTAATGGGCCGATCAAGGTCTCGGAGATGGTGGAGTTGTGGTTTGGGGTGTTGGGGTAGGGGGAGGTGGTATCCAGAGGCCAGAGAAAAAACGATGTAAGATATCCTGTCAGATGGCATCTGTCTCGTCTGTGAAGCAGTCCCCACATCATTCCGTAAGGGAAGTGGCAATGGTGCGTGGCGAAGGCTTGGAGACACTGCTGAGAGGGTGGGGGAGGGGGCCGACTGTGGACACACTAGCAGAACAGCAAAGCATATCTGGTCGATGGGTGTGAAGTCACCCTCTTCATCTTTGATAATGCTCCTTGTCTTGAAGTTGACTTTGACGTTAATATAGCCACACCAGGTTCCTTATTGCTTATGTGGTATATTATTTTTCATTCTTTCATACTTAATTTTGTCTGTATTTATAGTATTCCTCTTGTGAATAGCACAGAGTTGAGTTTTGCTTTTTTATCAACTTCTGCCTTTTACTTGGAGTGTTTAGTTCAGCTACATTTAATGTATGTTGATATAGTTGGGTTTCACTCAATTATCTTAACACATACCCAGGTAGATACAGCCTCCAGCCCTAGTTTTAGCAGTTCCTCGCTGCCTGGTCTTGGGTCATTGACTTACTCTTTCTGAGCCCTGGTGTCCTCCTCACCTGTGCAGAGCAGGTAAGGGCTGCCCCGAGCATGAAAGACAATGAATATAAAGCACAGGCACATAGTAGGGGTCTGATAAATGGCAACTTCTATGAAAAGTGTCATTTCAGTAACTCTCCATATTCATTTTTATGATAAAAATCTTTAACTCTGGCCTGAAAAGAGTTCATCAGCATTCTATAGACTATTGAATTTGTTTTCAAGAGGTAAAGTTCATGTCACATAAAATTCAGCACTTAAAATGAATGATTCAGCGGCATTTCATACATGCATGATGCTGTGCAGTCACCAGCTCTGGCTCCAAAACATTTTCATCACCCCAAAAGGACACCTACTCCCATTAAGCACTTGCCCGTCTCTTTAGCCCTGGTGACTGCCAGTCTGCATCCTGTTCTATGGATGCCCTTACCCTGGATATGTCAAATAAATGGAATCACCCAATATTGGCCTTTTGTGCCTGGTTCAAGGTTCAGCCATGTTGTAGCATATGTCAGTACCTCGTTCCTTTTTTGTGGCTGCCTAATGCTCCATTATATGGACATACCACAATTTGTGTATCCATTCATCTATTGATGGACATTAGGGTTGTTTACGGTCTTATACGACATGAGGGACGGGGAGACTCCCAATAGGAAAACAAACAAAACCTCTGGCAAACCACAGAATCACAAATGCTCAGAGCTTTAAAGCGCTTCAAGTCTAACCACATGGTTTTTTCAGGGGAACCAGGCCAGAGCCCGCCCATGCAGTCTGCAGCAGAGCTAGATTAGAACTCAAGGGCTGGGCTCCTGGCCTTTCCATGAAGTAAAAACTAAGTAAAATTACCTTACGTAATGCCTCTTGACGGCATCTCATTCAAGTCTCTGTGAACAGAGGAACACGCACTGAGAGGGACACGTGTGCATGGTGCTCCTGCCGAATGTGGAAGCAGTAGCAAATTCGGGTCTGTTTGGGACTGTGCATAATGAGACGTCCAAGAATCTCAGTCCTGCTCATGACTGTCTGAAACTGCTTAGTTCACCTCCCGACGACTCAGCCTCAGGGTTTTCTGGGAGCAGATCCTGAGAGGAAGGATTCAATTCGAGGACGTTACCTGAGACAGCGTAGAGAACACTCACAGGGGTGTAGGGGAGGAAGAGTAAGGTAGGGCAAGGTGGGCAGTAAAGTCTTCTCCGTTTAGTCTGCTGCCATTGTGGAAACCGGAGCTTGATCTTATTGGAAATGCTGCCAAACACAAACAGAATCATCCCTCCAAAGGAGCGAGGGAACCAAGGTGCTTACACCAATTGTGCACGCGTCATTGGTTGGTGGCTGCTACCCGAGGAGCCTCCTGACACCCTGGCCGCCATGGCAGTGGGCAGAGTGTCTTCTCCACTTCTGCAAAAATAAGCCTCAGACACAGAGGTGCAGGTCCTGGGCAGTGGGAGTCGGCCAGGGCACCCTGCGAGGTCTGAGGGCCGTGGAGCGGGCAGGACAGCCTCCGCAAGAGGCTTCTGCCGAGACCAAGAGCAAGAAAACACAAGTGTCTGGGTATTCAGTGTATCCTGGGGAATAGTGAGATTAGAGAAAACATATATTATTTTAAGTTTTAAAGTCCATGGAAGCTGTGACAATTTCTAAATTTCTTCAAGATCCTTTTCATCTTGGGTCAAATCTTTAAAAATACAAGCCAGTGAGAAAAGAGGACAAGGGGGCTAAAATATTGCCACTAAGAAAATATACCTCAGAAGTATTTTTGCAGGTAAAAACCTGCCATTTAAACTTTTCAATCTGCAAACAATGGGAAGAGGAGAGGTTTAAAGTGGACTCCATTGTGTAACTAGGAAAAAACGACATCTAATAGAATGAGAACCGCTGGGACCAGTTGCAGGCTCTGTTAAATATTGGCCATCCTGAGAAAGATCGAGATCTCAAGGTGAAGAAAGAAAAAAAATGTTCCTAACAGCATTATTCATTGTTTTTCCTCACAGCCAGCCTTTTGTTATGTATAGACTTGACAAAAGAAAGCCATTATTTTCTTGTTTTGTGAACTGACAAAATCAGAGGATTTTCCAGGCCAGGTGGTTGGGCGCACAAACCAAATGACCCCTGGCTCAGCGAGGGGATCGAGGCAATCCTGTATTAGAAAGTGGGATCCAAATCTAAAAAGAACCGCTACCTATGTTAGAAAAAATTAGCACTTTGTTGATGTCCAGGCACTCCTGAGGCTGGAATTAAATTCCTCCTTTCCTTTATGAGCTTACTTCCCACCACAAACAAGAAACATCTGTAGCCACCAGGTACACGAGCTGTCAACGCTAAAGTATGTGGCATTTGGAAGAGATTTGGAAAGTGACAGGAAAAGTCCCTGCATGGCAGCAAGAGAGACAAGGGCAGAGCTCACAGCCTTAGTACTTCACTGAGTATGACCTTGTCCATTGGCGCCAAAAAATGATGACAATACAAATAGGCCTTTGGGAGGAAACATGACGAGGTGGGGAAAGTACTCGAATAGAAATCAGGAAAATGTGCTCCCAGTCCTGTACTGCTGGGTGACTCGGGTCCGTAGGCCTCCGTTTCTTCATTCCCAAACTGATAGGTAGGACAGGTAGTTCTGAAGACGTCTTCCCGAAGATATGTGATTCACAGGTGGTTTTGAAAGCTCAGGAAGCTATTTCTGAAAAAGAGAGAGGAAAATGTGGTGGGTTAGTTGATTAATGCACTTAAGCTGCCACTTCCTGGAGGAGGAGGGGTTTAAAGAGGCAACAGTAGTGTTGGTGTTAAAAGATGGAGCCAGGCCCTGGCTGGGTGGGTCACTTGGTTGGAGCATCGTCCTGTCCACCAAATGGTTGTGGGTTCGATTCCCAGTTGGAGCATATATGGGAAGCAACCTGTATGTTATTCTCACATTGATGTTTTGTTCTCTCTCCTCACCTTCCTCTGTCTCTAAAATCAATGAAAAAGAAACATATCCTCAAGTAAGGGTAAAAAAAAGATGGAGCCAGACTATCTGCATTCAGATCCTGACCCTGACTTACACTGATGTAGAATTCTGGGCAAATTGCACAGGTGTTCTGTGCCCCGCTTACTTACCTATAAAAAGGTTTAATAATAATGCCTACCCTAAAATATTGTTTTTGAGGAATAAGTGAATTAATACATGTGGCAGAAAATAATACATGACTGTGCTCATCAAAATGGATTCGCTCCTTTTCCTGGGAACCCAAGCTAGACTACATTTCCCAGAATCCTCTGTAGCTTCTAAGGCCATACACTGGATTCTGGTCAATGGTATTTGGGAAACACTACTATATGCTCTTTTTGAACTTGGTCACAAAGACCTCCCAAGTGATTCCCCATGGCTGTTTTTCCCCTACTGAAGAACCTGCCGAAGATTCCAACATTCCAAGAAAAAAAAAACACCTTTCCAAACACTCGTCATACTTCATGTGAGAAAGAAATGAACTTTGGTTATGGTAAGCCTCTGAGATTTGGGGTTTCAGGTCACAGAAGCTAGTGAGTTAGACCCTGACAATATAGCATGTCAAACAGGTAGCACAGTGTCTGGCGCAGATCGGGGATGTGAATGTCAAGTAGGTCAGACCTGCAGGAGAAGGGACATACTGGGAGATCGGACCGCCTAAGCCAATGAATGGCCAGGATGTTTGAAAACAGAGAGGCACCTGGCATGGCTGGAGGACAGTCCCCTGGAGGAGGCTGGGCAGAGATATGTTGGGATGGGAGGTGGGGTGACATTATAGAGGGACCCAAGTACTAGACTAAGGACCTTGGAGGGTATCCAGGTAACAATGGTGAGCTGCTAAAGGACTGAGAACTATGCTAACTTTGCCTGGAAAATGATGTTCATAGCTGTAAATTTGAGGTTGTTTTAGTTTGGATGCCCCTCACCGCTACCCCAAAGTGGCACTGAGGGAAGATTAAAATGCAAGTGGCTAATTTAGGAGGTGGTCTCAGGGAGCACAACGAGGAATTGAGGCAGTCGGGGAAAGGGAGGAAAACCAGCGAAGGGTACGTGAATGAGCAGGTCACTGCTGTGGGCACCAGGGCTCAGTCCCACTGGGCACCCTCGAGGGGGCCCTGACTCCGAATCGTCCCACTGGAAGAGGAAGAAAGGGAAAGAGTATACGCCTAGGAAGAATGAGCTCTGTTCCCAGGGCATGAACGCCCTGGCATTGTCAGCCTTGCCACGTGCTGACTGGGCTCTCTTTTGCAGCCCAAAAACACCCTCAAGTGAGAGACAAGAAGCTGTTGGCTGAGGGGGGCATTCTGATGATGAGCTTGGGGTTGAGCAGGCGGCCCTGACAGCATCTGTCACATTTCAACCACACTCCCTTCTTCACCCTTCTATTTCTAGGCACCTCCCTTCCCACAGTCTATTTGCAGTTGACTGTGCGGGGAGGGTGGTGATACGATGCAAAGAATAGACTTTGGGATCCAGTAAACCTGGGTTCTGATCACCAATTATTAGCTGTGTAACCCTGGGCAAGCCACCCTCTCTCAGCCCCAGTTCCCTCCTCTAGCAGTACAAACTCGACAGTGGCATACAGAAAGAATCTAGCAGCGCCAGCTCTTGCCTCCTCCCTCCGAGCTCTGGGAGTTTCCTCCTGTGACAGGAGAGAGGAGTGTCTGACGTGGAGAGGCTGGTGGGCAGGTGAGGGCTGGAGAGGGCTCTCTGGTGGTGTGGTAACCAGACCTCCTGTTCTTCTGACTTCTGGGAATTTCTTTTCTGGACAGGCTACTCTTGTATAACCTACATTTATTTATTCATTCATATGTTTGATTTTGCCATTTTCAGGGGAGGCCACCAGGCAGGGACAGGGTGAGGGAGAAAAGACAGCGCTGGACTAGACTTCCCAGGAGCCTTTGCTTGGAGGTCACCTGTTAAGAGCTAAGGAGGCCTGGGTAAGGAAAGAGCCATGGGCTTGAAACCACTGACACGGCTGAGACACGCTCCTGTGATGTGACTCCATGCCCCGTGACCCACAAACATTCACGGAGACCCCAAAACTCACCCTATACTTAGTGTAATCAGATTTCCATAGAAGCTGACATCAAGTCAGCTCATAGCTGAACCGAGATGGTCCGTAAGGACAAAATTCGTGAGCTATGGGAGAGCAGCAGAGAGTAAAGTCTGGGTTTGCAAAAATTCTAAGGGGGATGGAAATGGTAAGTCTCTTCTGTTATAGCATGTGACCATAATGTTTGAATTGGTCTATACACAGCAGACAAGTCAGGGAATAAAACCACCAAGATGCATGTTAGTCACAGTCCTCGGAGAAGGAGATGCCAGGGGAGGGCAGAACATATAAGAAATTTACCATATTTTTCAGACTATATGATGCACCCCCCAAATTTGGGAGGAATAATGGTTGTTAATGCTGCTGTTGAGATCTGTTTACATTTACATTGGTGAAATATTATGTTATTTATGTTATTAAATGTTTTACCACATTTTTTGCTTCAAATTTTTTTTTCTATTTTCCCCCTCTAAAACCTAAGTGTGTCTTACGGTCCAAAAAATATGGGTAAGTCCTGGCTGGCCAGCTCAGTTTATTGGAGTGTTGTCCCAGTATGCCAAGGTTATGGGTTTGATCCCCAGCCAGGGCACATATGCAACCCATACATGCATAAGTAAGTGGAACAACACATCCATGTTTCTCTCCCTCCTCCTTCCTCTCTCTCTCTCACAAATCAATCAATAAAAAAATGTTGAGGAAATTTATTAGGAAAAACATCTGTGACGGAACACGGGGAGGAAGCCAGGAAAGGCTGATTCCCCAAGTGCGGGACAGAAGCAGGAGGTACCCGTGTCCGGGCGGAGAGTCTCAGACTGCAGCGCAGTTCCCAGGAAAGTTTGGCAGTGCCGCCAGGAAGTCCAGCCACGTCTCCTGGGATGGCGCCTGCTCTGTTACCTTTGTCACAAAGAAAGAGGGGACGAGAACGTAACTATGCTTTTTGCTAGTGTCACCAAATGAACACACACACACCCCATCTGGCTGAAAATAGTGACTCATGGAGGAATATACAATACACATACACACACACCCCTTTATCCTCTGTTTCTTACTCCAGTTCACCTTGTCTGTGATTATATCACACGGTTATGCTACGTCTGTGTAAATTTCTTGATGAAATGTTTAATAATAAGTGTGCCCGTGGCAGTTTCCTGTTTTTGATAACGAGCTATAGTTATGTAAGATGTTACATAAGGGACACCTCCTATTTTTGCAACTTCTGGTTAGTCTATAATTATTTTGAAAGTAAAAGTTTAAACACATGTATAATACGGAATCGCAAACATGAGTAAGCCTACTGGCTTTAAGAACCCAAGTAATCAACAGAAAAGGAAAGCCTTAATTATGGAGGAGGATCTTCAAATAATACGTGATTGGTTTCTTTGGAAAGAATGTGAATGTGGTACCACGAGAGCAATGGGTCTAAACGAATCTACGTTTTACCTCCAGAGACGAGGTTGCACACCTAGCAGAGAAGAGAACATCACACATCACAGTTTCCCCTGTTTTAAGTGCTCGCTGTGGACTGAAAATGACGACTATAATGCCAAGCACTGCAGGACGGCCTTTGCTAGGGTATTGTCTTATTTGGAGCCATACGAGCTTCTCGGTGAAAGGAGGAAACAGAAAGTAACCACAAAAGCAGGTCTCTGCGTGAAGACTGGAAGGCAGAAAAATCAGGACAATGAGCCCAGCCGGCTCCCTCTGATGCCACATTTGTCTCCAGCTGTGATGATTCCATCCCCCTCCCCCCCCCCTCTGCCCGCCCCCTGCCCGCCCCCTGCCCCGCCCAGCCCCCTGGGTTGGGAAGTGACAAGGTCTAACCACAGCCATTTTCACCCAGCCAACTCCGTGTCTGTATCCAGGCCAAGGCCTTTGTTTACTTATTAGGAATTTAAGATGTTCGGAACTGGGATACCATTTTTATTGGGGCAGTTTGTTTTATTTTCATTACTCCTGAGACTTGCAGATTTTAATGTTATGTCGGTAACCCTTTTATCTTCATAGGCCTGTTAAAATTTTAAATGCCTTGAAAGGTTACTGCTCAGATATTAAAGAAAATAAATAGAGACTTTCCAAAATTTGTCATAAATTCTAGTAATTTAAAATGACTTTATCAATATCCAGTCATGAAGCTTAAAGGAACTTTTCCAAACTGTCATTAATAAAGAACAATTTCAATGCTAAAGACTGAATTATCTTTTCACCCCCTCTACGGGAAATATTACATTATTTTTATATTACAGATGAAGAGGTTATCAAAAAGTTAGGTATTCAAAAATATCAGGAACTGTATTATAGAGCTACGTCAGACACTTAAAAATGCTGGGTTTTTTTCTGTATTTTATGATGTCTGTGGTATTTGCATTCTTAAATTTGTCATTTTATGGTATTTTTCATTCTAAATAGATAATCACTTTTATAACTAATTTTTATTTATAAATTTTATTCTCTTGCATAAATGGGACACCTTCCCAAATTAATCTTTTGCTTAAGGGGGGCGCACTTCCCAATAAAGTTCACGTACCACACAACCTAGATCTGTCCTTGGCCATGTTTTCAAGAGCAATGAAAACAAAGAAGTGCCTGCTACTACCCTTCCTTTCTTCCCAGTCCCCAGCGTTAGCCACACTTTCAGCTCTGATTCTATTAGAAATTTTCATGCTCCTAAATAATATATCGTACTGCTACTTCTTGATTTACTCCACTTTAAGTATTATCTGTTTATTTCTTGACAGATAAAAAATGTGCTTCTCTTGCCCTGACGTGCGGGAGGCAACCGATCGAGGTTTCTCTCTCACATCAGTGTTTCTCTCTTTCCTATCCTCTCTCTAAAAATCACTAAGCATGTCCCCAAGTGAGGGTTTAAAAAATGCCCTCCTCTCTATATTGCATTTGCTTCCATGCTTTCACCTTCTCGATATGCTTTTATTCCTATATTCAGTCAAATCATCAGCACTTACGTCACAATTCAACGAAGGTCGCACGCTGCAGGGCCCCGGCGCATTTCCTGTACAGCGCAGCTCTGTGTTTCTGTGGGTTTCTCTGTGTTTCTGTGGGTCTCTTCCCTCGTATTGTCGCTGGTCGTGTGCGCTCCCAGTGGGTTCTCTCGGTCCGGATCAGTCTCTCTCTCTCCGGCCCCTCCCCCCGTCCCGTGTTGCCCTGTGTGTTGTCCGCTCTGCCATTCTGAAACTCTCCTTGGCCAAATACTGGAACGCCTGCATTAATTCTATATGTCTCTTAGCTTTTCTCTAACACTTCCCATCTGTCTTTCTTTTTGCTTCCAGGAATATTTCCTACACCTTATCTTCAAAATCCTTCACTGAATGTGTTATTTCGATGATGATATTCTAAGAACTTTTTACTTTTCTAGCATTGTTCCTTTTTCATGGTATTCTGTTCTTATATATTAATATAATAATATGTTAACATATCTTATACATTAAAATATATTCTAATACATTATAATACACTGTGCATATATTATATATCCAATATATAGTATCAAATATATACTATACTATACTATACTATGTTGTATATCTTATATTATATTATATCTTATATATTATCTGTTTGAGGACACAAAAGAAGATTTTAAAGACATCTCTTCTAGTATATTAATCATCTTCTTTCACCAGGGTTTTTTTCCTGTTGGCTTATTTGAATTTCTTTCATGTTGGAGCATTTCTTAAAATGTCTGGAGTCCCTTGTTTTACTGTTCGTATTTAAGTCGAGCCCATGTAATGCTGATTGGAAGCTCTGGTGACATGAACCAGACTCATTGGCCAGTGGGCTTCACTGCGGACAACAGAGCAGAGCGCCGACCATTTCACCTGGGACCCTCGGATTGACAGCTTGTGGGGTTTTCCCGGAGGCTGCGCAGTCTCTGAGGAGGAAGGTGCTGACTCTCCACCTCCAGGCCGCACAGGTAGAAGGGAGGTAAGTCTGTGCTCCATCCAACCGTGCTCCACAAAGGGCTGGAAGCAGTCTCCGTGTTTTCAGAGCCGCACCTCGCTCTGCCCTCAGTCATACCCTGCGCCTCCAAGTCCAAGCCTTTCCGGGTTGTTGAGGTAAGTTCTACCCCTTCCCTTCTCTATCCATCTGTAGATTTTGGCTTTAAATTCTTCCTCTCTGCTAAACCAGTTACTGGTCATCCATTTGCTGTGCTTCTCCCCAAAACGTATAGAAATCACTCGTGCGTTCCTATCTCCTCTTCCATTCTCTTTGTCCTTGTGGGTTTATACATTTGATTGTGACTTCACCATTAGTTTACTGAAGCTTTGATAAGGAGAAGAAAAAAAATGACCAATCTAGCATCTTTGACAGAATGGTTGCTTATCTTTTAGCTTTGCTATGGTGATGTCATATACAGAATTAACCATTTTCGATGTAGTTAAACTTGTCAATTTTAATATAAAAATTTTCCTCCAAAAAACTCACCAATTATCCAGATAATGTTTGCTGACAGTCATTCCTTTCCCTATTAATTTTAAATGTAGATTTTTATCATGTACTAAAGTCTCACATGTATACAGATCTCCTCCTCAACTAGTCTTTATTTTTCTGTACTAACACCACAACATGGTCCCAAACTAGAATGTTTAATGTTTATGGAGGAAGACATTTACAAAGGCAGAAGTGTGGAGGGTCCTCGAAAGTCAGTGCAACCTGCAAATGTATAGTATTATTATTATTGTTGTTGTTGTTATTATTATTATTATTTGCTGCGTGACAGGATACCCTCAAATTTCACAGTTTTAAATAGCAAACCGCTGTTATCTCATGTAGTTTCTGAGGGCCCGGAATCTAGAAGTGGCTTAGCTGGGTTGTTCTGGCTTTGGGTTGCTTCCACGGTCGCCACTGTCGGAAGGCATTGTTAGGGCAGCGGGATCTGCCTCTCAGCTCACTCCCGTGGTCGTAGGCAGGTACCTGTTTCACACTGGCGTGGGCCGGATGCCTCAGTTCCTCACCACTGCACCTCCTCCTCAGCTGCCTGAGTGGCAGGTGGCTTTTCCCAGAGCAAGTGACCCAAGGGAAAGACGGAGACCATGATGAAAGCCGCTGTCTGTCTGTCTATTTATTTGCTGTTATTTTTGTTGGTGGTTTTGCCCCACCCAGCAAAGCATATTTCTCACTTATACTACACATCTGCCGTGAGTGGGCGAGGGGGTTGTGCCCAGCACGTTACCCCAGGCCCCGGGCTGATGGCAGTTCCATCGAGCCTCCAGCTTCCAGAATTGCAGAGCTGGGGAAAAGAAAATATGTTGAACCAAGATGCCGGCTTTCAAAAATTATTTTGTTTTACAATTCGAAATAATTATAGACTCACAGGAAGTTGTAAAAATAGTATGAGTTTTTAACTTTCTACTTAGCAAACTGGTATCTCTGCCAAAGAGAAAAGTGCTTCTGAGACCCTGAACTCTGAACTCTGGTTGTAAAACCTCAGTTAGCTTCACCAAGCCACGCGGTTCCAAGGACCCGACTCTATTTTCTGAAGCTAGCGGTTCTAAATCCGAAAAGAACAGGAAGATTGACTCGCAACCATTAAAACAGAAACTCTACTTAAAACTAATCACGTGACACATCTGTAACTGCACCAGGAGGACGCGGTAGACACACGTCCCTGACTCAGGATCCCCCCGGGAGTTGAAGTGTGTCGGACCGTTGACAGGAGAGAAGAGGAACTTCAAGATTTTACTCTCTGTCTATATAGTTGATTTCATGAGAATGTGTTTATGTGTTATATCTGTAACTAATTGTTTAAGAAAAAAATATTTTTTTCTCTGTAATCTCTCTCTTTTTTTAACCAGTCATGTCGGTAGAGTCACATCCATGAAAATGTACCTGGGGTTTATTCTCACTCCCATGTGAAAACAGATCATCAATGATCCAGTTTCTGCCTGGAAGTCTCCAGTCAGAAGTCTGAAGGGGGCTCACAGGCCCTCAGTCCCTCAACCTTTCCTGCTGCCGTGGCTCCACGTGTCTGATACTGGCCTTCACTCAAGACGGCTGGCCCATGACCCAAACTTGAGGCCTTCTCTCACTTCAGGGACCCTCGGTTACCCAGACCACCTTGACTGTGTGGTTCGGAGAAACCAGGGACCTGTGTCTGGTCGCCCTGTCCCCAGGTCAGATCTCTTTCACCACTGGGTCAGCTGGGGAAACTGGGTCCCCTGCACTAACGCACCTTCGGTGGCACCAAGGCTGTCTTGTCTCCACCCAGGAGTCCCCAGCACGCTCTTCTGTGGCTTCCTGATGCCCCTTCGAAATATAACAGAGGAGAGGTGGGGAGTGAGAGTGAGACCAATCCCAGTTCTGACACCCAGAGCAGCGTGTACTGAACTGCAGACTGAGGGGAAGACGTACCCGTGGCACACACACTGCTCACTCACACACAGGGTAGGTTTCCAAGTTAGATTCCAGAACTCCAAGCAGAAAGGAAGTGGCCAGACAGGCCAAGAGCAGACACAGTCCCCTTAGTGCAGCCTCCCCCCATGCTGGAAATCCTCTGAAGAGGACATGAGGTGACCAGACACGTTGACACCCATGAGTGGTCTGGGGCACTGAGAAGCCTAATTTTGTGCTGTACTGCTGACCTTTTCATGTTACTCTTCAGGAGGAACTCGCCCAAATTTACTGCTTACTGCGTTCCTGTCTCTTAAAGCAAATGAGCATATCTGGAAGGCTTCATTTTCACTTGGGGGACGGTCTAAACGGTGTCTGCCCCCATCCTCCCAGGGCCCAGGGACGGCCATTTCCTTGCGTTTGTCCTTTTTGTGTCCAGAATTTCTTCTCTCTTTTTGTCATCATCAGCCGGGTTAGAATCTTATGTAAATTATTTGTCTTTTCCAAGAATCAGCTTGGTTTTTATAGATTGCCTTTATCGTTCATTTTATTGGTCATTATTTTTGTCATTATGATTTCCTTGTTTTCTTTGAATTCATTCTATCCTTTTACTTTGTGAAACCTTCACATGAATGCTTAGCTCATTTATATCCGATGTGTCTTGTATTCTGATGAATGTATTTGGAACTATATGTTTCCCTCAAATGTGTCTTTAATGCAGTCTCCCAGGTTGTGATTGGCTTCACTTTGAATATTTTCAAATACCTTTCATATTTTGTTTTTTTCCTTTTTAAAATATATTTTATTGGTTATGCTATTACAGTTGTCCCATTCCCCCCTTTATTCCCCTCTGTCCTGCGCACCAACTCCCACCCACATTCACCCCCACTTAATTCATGTCCATGGGTCATACATAAAAATTCTTTGACTTCTACATTTCCTATATTATTCTTAACCTCCACCTGTCTATTTTCTACCTACCATCTATGCTACTTAATCTCTGTACCTTTTTCCCCCTGGCCCCCTCCCCTTCCCTGCTGATAACCAGGGATGTGATCTCCAATTCTGTGATGCTCGTCCTCTTCTAGCTGTTTGCTTAGTTTGTTTTTACATTTTTAGGTTCAGTTGTTGATAGTGGGGAGTTTGTTGCCATTTAACTGTTGATAGTTTTTGATCTTCTTCTTTTTCTTAGATAAGCCCCTTTAACATTTCATATAATAAGGGCTTGGTGATGATGAACTATTTTAACTTGACCTTATCTGGGAAGTACTTTGTCTGCCCTTCCATTCTAAATGATAGCTTTGCTGGATAGAGCAATCTTGGATGTAGGTCCTTGCTTTTCATGACTTGGAATACTTCTTTCTAGTCCCCTCTTGCCTATAAGTTTTCTTTTTAGAAAGCAGCTGACAGTCTTATGTGAACTCCTTTGTAGGTAACTCCATCCTTTTTTTCTTGCTGATTTTAAGGTTCTCTCCTTTTCTTTAATCTTGGCTAATGTAATTGCGATGTGCCTCAGTGTGTGCTTCCTTGGGTCCAACTTCTTTGGGACTCTCTGAGCTTCCTGGACTTCCTGGAAGTCTATTTCCTTTGCCAGATTGGGGAAGTTCTCCTTCATTATTTTTCAAATAAGTTTTCAATTTCTTGGTCTTCCTCTTCTCCTTCTGGCACCCCTATGATTTAGATGTTGGAATGTTTAAAGTTGTCCTGGAGGTTCCTAAGCTTCTCATTTTTTTGAATTCTTGTTTCTTCATTCTGTTCTGGTTGAATATTTTTTCCTTTTGTTCCAAATCACTGATTCAAGTCCCGGTTCCCTTCCCTTCACTGTTGGTTTCCTGTACATTTTTCTTTATTTCATTTTGTATAGCCTTCACTTTTTCCTCTATTTTGTGACTGTATTCAACCAATTCTGTGAGCATCCTGATTACCAGTGTTTTGAACTGTGCACCTGATAGGTGGGCTATGTCTTCGTTGCTTAGTTGTATTTTTTGTGGAGCTTTATCTGTTCTTTCATTTGGCCCATATTTTTCTCTCTTGGCAGGGGTGTTATGTAGTAATGGGCGGAGCCTTATCTATTCACCAGGGCAGGGCAACTATGTCACTGCGTTGTGGTGCAGTATGTGGGCAACAGTCTGAGAGGGAACAATGCACTTGTTAAGCTCTCTGCTGGCTTTCAGTCACTTCTCCCGCCACCCACAAGCAAATTGGGCCCTTCTGGTGCTAATTCCTGGGCGGGCGGGTTTGTGTACATTCTAGGACCCTGTGGGTCTCTCCAACAAACTCTCCTGTGAGGCTGGGAGTTTCTCCCACTGCCACCTCAGTTCCCACAGGTGTTTTCAGTCAGAGGTGTGAAGTTTTATTTCCCCACACTGGAACCCTGGGTTTTGGGTCTGTTTGGCTCCCCAGTTGTTCCTCCCAGTTTATCCACAAGTAAACGTGAGACTGCCTGTTCTGCCAGCTGCTGCCTTGCCGGGTCCTCTAGCTATCACCTTGCAGCGCATCCTCTCCACCTGGCTGCCTGACTCCACCCCTCCTACTGTCTGGATGAATGTGCCTATTTAAGTCCTTGGTCGTCAGACTTCCATACAGTTTAATTTTCTGTCAGTTCTGGTTGGGTTTTTTTTTGTTTTTAAATTTGTTGTTGTCCTTCTTTTGGGTGTGCAAGGAGGCACAGTGCATCTATCTATGCCTCCATCTTGGCCAGAAGTCCTATTTTGTGTTATTTTTCCTTTGAACTCACAAATTAGTCACAACTAAATGTTTTATATCTGTTTTGGGCATCTTTATATTTCTAGTGTTGATTTCTAATTTATTTTTGGATTGAGATTAGAGAACATGATTTTGACTCTGCAAATAACTGATATGTGCTTATCACCTGGTAGTAGTCAATTCTTAAATATATATTTAGGATACATGTGTCGTATAACTACACATGAGTGTATTATATGTGCTTCCTAATATTTGGTAAGCTCGATCAAAACATTTCCCAGAGGAAGGTCTGTTTTAAATCTCCCCCATTAGCATTATGGATCTGTCAATTTCTAAGTGTAATTCTTAAAAATTTTTTCTTTATATTTAAGATTATTTTGACAGATACAAAAAAGCACATAATTATTTTTTTAAGATTTTATTTATTTTTATTTTTAGACAGAGGGGAAGGGTAGGAGAAAGAGAGAGAGAGAAACATCAATGTGTGGTTGCATTGGGTGTTCCCTACTGGGGACCTGGTCTGCAACCCAGGCATGTGCCTTGACTGGGAATCAATCAAACCAGAGACCTTTTGGTTTCAAAGCTTGTGCTCAATCCACTGAGCCACACCAGCCAGGGCGCATATAATTATTATAAATTATTAAGGGATTGTTAAGCCCTGGCTGGTGTAGCTCAGTGGATTGAGCACGGGCCTGTGAACCAAAGGATCACGGTTCGATTCCCAGTCAGGGCACATGCCTGGGTTACAGGCCAGTTCCCAGCAGGGGATACACTAGAGGCAACCATACATTGATATTTCTCTCCCTCTCTCCTTCCCTTTCCCTCTAAAGATAAATAAAGAAAATATTTTTAAAAAGGGATTGTTAAATTAATCCTTAGTGCTTGTTATAAACTAAATTGTGCCCCTCCCAAATTTATTGCTGAAATCCTAACCCTATGTATCTCAAAATATGACTATATTTGGAATAGGGCATCAAAAGAGATAAGCAGGGTAAAATGAGGTCATATAGGTGGGCCCTAACCCTACATCCTAACCCTACTTCCAAAGAGAGGAGATTAGGACAAGGACATGACACATACAGCCAAAAGGGCATGTGAGGACACAGGGAGAAGACAAGATAGCTGTCTGTAAATGAAGGCAAGAGGCCTTGGGGGTGGCAGGGACCAAACTTGCCAACAACTTAATCTTGGACTTCTAGTCTCCAGAACTATGGGAAAATAAATTTCTGTGTTTAAATCGCCCAGTCTGTGCTATTTTGTTATGGAAGCCCTAGCAAACTAATACAGTGCTCTTTATCTTTTGTTAATAATGCTATAGTAGCTTCCTTTTGGTTATTGTTTGTCAGTTATATTATAAAGTTTGGCAAAAAAAAAAAAAAAAAAAAGAACAGATGTGTGGCTGTTTAGAGATGCCACAATTAAATAGATAGAAAAGTTTATAGAATCTTACAAACTTCCTAGAACTTGTATAAATAAATTTAGCAAGCTCTCTGGACACGGAGTCAATGTACCACAGTCATTTGTGCGTATATAATTTGTACATATATGTGCTAGCAGCAAACAGGTGGAAAATGAAGTCCGAAAAAACTTACGTGGCGTTGAAAACCAGACAATCGACTCTATAAACTGAGAGTCTATGGATGAGGACGATGAGACACAGAGTTTAAACAGGTCAGGAAAGTGGGTCCAGGACCCAGCTCTGGGCCTTCTAACATTTAGAGTTTAAAGAGAAGAAGAGGGGCCAGCCAAGGAGACCGAACAGGAGTTGCCAGTTAGTTAGAGGAGCAAGAGAATATGGTGTCCTCGGAAACTGAGGGGTCATGAATGATAAAGACAGCAAAGCCACCATCATTGTTGGCCCCATAGATGTTTTTGTTAACGCTGACAGACGCCCAATGAATTTGGGTTCTGGGGAGACTGGGACATAAGAAAAGGAAGACAGACACTATAGGCAACTCTCTGAGAATGTGCTGTTGTCCAGTGGAGGGCAGAGACGGATTCGTAGCTGAAAGGGGATTGTGGGATCAAGGAAGATTCTCTGTCTTTTTCTCTCCCTCCCTCCCTCCCTCTCTTCCCTCCACTGTTTCAATGGTCGTAGGCCACAGGAAATAACCCAATGGAGAGGGAGAGACTGAGGACAGGAGATGGAGAGGGGATCATTGCAGCAGTGGAGTCCTTGGGAAGAAGAGAAGAGATGAAAGCCGAGCAGAGGGGCTGAGCTTTGAGGGAGGCAGGGTCGCTTCACACCATCGGCAGGAGGGAAGGCAACAGGCACAGGCTCAGACACAGCTGGGTTTTTCCTTCTGGGGATAGGAATTGAGGGAGCTATCGTGTGATTGTTTATATTTTTGCCATTAAATGTGAGAAAAGGTCATTAGCTGGCAGTGACAGAGAGACAAAGCAAATGAGATTGGAGGACAAAGGAAGCTATAAGACGTGAGCTAGGATTTGGGAAGGGAGGGAAGTAAATATACCAGGGAGATATGGTCAACTTGAGTTCAGCAACTTTGAGAGCCAGTTTGACATTTATTGTCGTGAAATTAAAGTGAACCTAGTTCAGCTGCTTTGGTGCAGGTTGATTGTTTGGGCTTAATTAGGATCGGTATTTTGATGGACAAGTAGGACATATGGAGAAGAAACCCAGGGAGTTGGAAGTAAAGAGTGATTATCATGCTGTGGAATCCAAGCTGTTTAAGGGGAAAAGTGAAGCCATAAGAAGATGGTTGGCGAAAGTCCGTCAACTGTCAATGGATTGGAGGTTTTAATGGGGTTAAAATGATGCTGAAATAGAAGTGTTAGAGGAGGTAAGCCATAGGTATGAGAGGACGTTGCCATAGAGATGCTTAGAACTATTATTTCAGGAATGATGCACATATTAGTGATGACAAGGTCAAGGGTGTGACCTTGGGAAAGAGTGACTAAGGTGAGATGGGAGAAAATGTCATAGGAGATGCATTGAGCCATTACCTTTTAGCTCAAAACTCACCTTCGATACTTTCCCTTGTGATGCCAGGGCTGGGAGTTTGCAAATCATTTTTGCTTTGCCAGACGGCTCCCTGCTACACTCTGCCGATGCAGGAGTCTAGAGTGAGCCGTCGGTGCTGGAGGAGGAACAGGGGGCTTGCTCTTTCCCATCTCCTTCCTGTTTCAATCACGTTCCTTCCTGTCTGTTTCCTGCAATGTTCGTGCACCCGGGTCACAGTTCCTTCCCACAGCATCAGCAGGGCCCATTTGAGTTTTTCTGACACTTGGGGAACCTGCTTTGTCCAGCCCATCTCAGAGACACCAGCACCTGCCCAGGAGGACCGCTCGCTCTCCAGAGGCACGTCTTTGGCTCCACAGGCCCTGCTCTTGGTGTCTGGTTTTGACTATCCTGGTCCTCCCTTCCCTTCCCCCGACCGCTGGGGTGGTGGCTGCCTGCTGCAGTTGCCGTCCATATGATACCTTAGGTTCTCTTTTTACCCTTTCACTTACCTGTTGAGAATTTATACCTAGCTAACAATTCTTCATATTAAATCCTCTCTGTTCACATAACTGCAAGGCTCCTGTTTCCTGACTGGACTCTAATTAACACAGAACGTGAGACTGTCAAGAAACAGAACACGTCAAGCCACCAAGCTGATGATAGAGCAGGGGGAAGAGCAAAGCAGTGATTCAGAGGTGCGGTCCTGTGGCAGACAGGCCATCTTTAAATGATTGTTTCTTCCTCTGTCCTCCCGGGGGCCAGAGATCAGGTTGAAATACACCTTTCAAAGTGTCATTTAGTTGAAATATTGAGACCATTGTAGATTCACATGCAGTTGTAAAAAATAATACCAAGAGCCCTGGCTTGTGTGGTGCAGGAGGGTTGAGCACAGGCCTGAGAATCAAAAGGTTGTTGGTTTGATTCCTGGTCAGGGCACATGCCTGGGTTGTGGCCAGGCCCCAGTTGCAGAAATGTGAGAGGCAACCAATCGATGTTTCTCCTCACCGCCCCCACCAAAAGAAAAAAAGAATACTGAGAGATTCTGTGTACATTTTGCCTTAACTGTAATTCCCCAAAACTAGAATCAGTCCAGATGTCCACCCACAGGCGAATGCTTAAAACCCGTGGCACACCTGTACCGTGAACTACTTACTACTGAGCAATACAAAGGAACAGACTATTCGATAGATACGACTACTTGGACGGATCCCAGAGAACTATGCTGGGTCTAAAAAGCCAATTCCAAAAGATTGCATACTATTTTCCAAAAGACTGTAAAATGTTTGAAATTGTAACATTTTGGAAATGGAGAACAGACTAAGAATCGCCAGGGGGTGAGGAAGGGGAGGCATGGATGGGGAGGGAAGGCAGGTGAGGTTACAAAAGGGCAATGGGAGGGCCCCGGCTATGTCGGGTCTGTGCAGTATCTCGACGGTGGTGGTGGTGCGTGCACAAATCTACACACTGTGAGATAAAATGGCCTAGAACTAAGTACCACATCCACGTCACACTGGGGAATCTGAGTCGGTGGGTGAATTGCATCGTCAGTGTCCCAGATGAGACCTGTGTCCTGTTGTTTCGCAAAATGTTACTGTTGGAGGAAACTGGGCAAAACGTACACAGGATCTCCTGGTTCGTTTCTTACAACTGCAAGTGAATCTACAAAGGTCTTAACTTTTCAACTAAAAATGACACTTCCAGAGGTGTATTTCAACCTAGTTTCTGTCCCTGGAGAGGACAAAGGAAGAAACCATCTACATAAAAGTGGGCGTGTGCCCCAGGACCACACACGGTGTTGTTTGCAGCTCTAATGTGATGGGGAGGGTGAGCTGCTAACGTTGAGAGACCTGGAGTGGTTGTCGGATGCCTGGAATGTGGAACAACCAGGTTGTACCACAGACGTGTTGCTGGAGGGAACTGACATAAAGATGCTGGAGCAGAAGCTGTCAGCGCCAACGTTTGGGCTCACCTCCGAGGTTTCAGTTAAAAGGCTTTATGGGGATTAAACCGTTTTACCCAGAAGTGAATACACTTCAGAAACTGCTGATTT
Source organism: Carollia perspicillata (assembly GCA_004027735.1). Taxonomy (NCBI): domain Eukaryota; kingdom Metazoa; phylum Chordata; class Mammalia; order Chiroptera; family Phyllostomidae; genus Carollia; species Carollia perspicillata. The sequence continues at coordinate 29,286 of PVKM010008405.1, forward strand.
TAGCATGTGACTTCTGCCTAGCCTATTTCGCTAGTTTAGTTTGTTTTCTTTGTTGAGGGGAAGAGCAGGAAGCAAAAGATAAATTTATGATGTCAAATTTAAGTGGTTTGCTTGCATTGCCTTTTCTTTCAAGCTTGTGGCTGAATTCCCCTTCTGGTTGTAATATAGACACTGCTTTATCTCTGCTCGGAATGTCTGTCTTTAGGCTGTGAATATCCTCCCAGGCACTAATAGTCAATGAAACTTGAAAAAGGAGACCTCCACATCATCATTATCACCACCACCATCATCATCTTGGTTTCTGTTTGATGGTTTCGCTTTTCTTCCTACTTAGGGAAGCATATTTCAAGTTTCAAGTGTAGCTGATTCTGTCTGGGCCATCACATCACCCCCAATTTCCTAAAGAATTGCAAAAACCAATGCCTACTTGCATAAGAAATCCTCCCAGCTTTTTGCGGGCCCTATGGAGAACTGCAAGGTCTGCCATATAAAATACTTGACAGTTTTAGAGGGTTTGGGGAGAAAGTGGAAAGATGGAGTGGGAGCTCCAATTGCAGGAAGGAGGCAGGGAAGCAGACACATTGCTTTTCTTAAAAAACAAAGATTCAGAATATAACATTTCAGTTTACTTGGTCAGCATCTGATTGAAACAGTCCACCTCCAGCTTATAAGAAGGGTGTGACAAGGATGTGCTTGCACAATGATATTCTGTAACAAGCCATTTTTAACACGCTTGCAGAGTAGATGCCTTCTTGTTCATATTTCATATACAGATATGATTTGCTTGGGAAATAGCAGTTCGGAAATGCCCAAGTCTTATAACACTGCGTTTCCTGAGACCAACTTGGAATTTATGGTTATGGGTTTCATTACATAGTCTTAAGATTAGACCTTGGGTTTTATGTCGTCAGAAATTTCCCCGGGGTTGGGCTACAGTTAGCAAGGTCAGGAGCTCATTTGGACTCAAAAGCTATAAAAGAATCCAGACGTGATAAGTAGGTCAGAGCTGTAAGCTGTTAAAGACACGGTGATCGGATTAGCAGCCGCAAGTAACCATCTGGGACAATTTAGCCACATTAAAGTCTAGACCACATGTAAATTTTGTAAAAAGCAGACCCGGGCGTGTGGGGTGGAGAAAAGACTATTAGAAGAATGGAAGAGCACCTGCTAAACGTGATCTATCCATGGAAAAATAGTTACCTTCACAAACAAATGGGGAGAAGATTTCAGAATCCTAGACCCAATAAGTAAGTAGGTTGGGATGCTAGTACCTAAAGAACTTAGTTCCCATCGTTTAAATTAAAAATGGAAATTGTTCCCCCTCCCCAAGCTACCTGAGTAAAGGAGAAGAGGCATGGCTTTAGCTTTGTGGTAGGGCCCATCTTGGCTCTAGATGGCTCTGCTGGGTCACTGTGAGCAAGTTCCTTAAACCGTCCAAGCCTCAGTTTCTCGTCTGAATAATGAGGAGAGCACCATGTACATCACATATTTGCGATGGTGACTGAGAGAAATAATGCATGACCTGTTTCTGGAACATGTTTAGTGTCCAATGAATAGGAGCATTATTGCTATTAATACTCATTACCAGTGTCCACCTCTTTAGTCTTCTCAAAAAACTGCCACATCTGATACTACATATTCATTTTGGGGAGGAATAGTGTTGCATGGATTGTGCAGGTTTGCAGCATCCACATTTTATTGATGACAAAAATGGGGCTCAGTGGTTAGCCCAAAGGTCACCCAGCTGGCGAGCCATGGACCTTGGGTTACAACCACAGTGGTTCTTTGAGCAAGGATCAGAATCACATGGATGGTGATTAAAACTCAGATTGATGGGTTCCACCCCCCAGAGTTTCCAATTCAGTACATCTGGGTGGGGCCCATGAACCTGAATTTCTTTATCAGAGCTCAGGTGACACAAGCCACTGAGCTACACTGGAGTAATGGACCTCAAACATCCCTGCTCATTAGGATCTGGGGGCTTAAAATCAATGAACTCAGAATTGTCTCAAGACTGTGGATTTTTCTATCAAAAATGTGATTCGGTTTGACCAGTAGCATATAATAGGTGATTATTCCCAGTGATAAGGATAAATATGTAACAGCTTTGGAAATTCTACAGTCTGGAAAGTTGTGGATTTTTTTTCTGCCCCTTCCCCCTCCCTCAAACATAGTATAATACAAAATATTTATAAAGCCAACTATTTAGAGAAATTCAACACGTCTGATTCCAAATTTTCTAGTTTAAGATTCAAGATTTTCTGTTAATGCTTGCCAAATACTCAGTTAGCAAATGATGGAGTTTACCGACCACAGCTGAAGCAGTAATGTTTCCTTTATATTGTAATGAATGCTGATACTTTGCACTTCTTTTCTGAATACTGGAGCGTTGGTTATGTTAGCTTTGACAAAATAGAAACTAAACCCTGCTTTAAAAAATACTGTTTTTCTACCAAACTAATGAAATGTCTTACGACTTTTTTTGTCACTTAAGAAGTAATTTAGAAGTTATTTTTATAGATTTGTTCTGAACTCCATGTTGATATTTTTATAGGTTAGTTTTTAAAAGTGCTACCTATATAATTGATCATGAAAATACTTAGTACCTTAAAAACTAGGTACCACAGTACTTTTGTGGGTAACACCAATTAGAAATGGATAATTATCATTTCCTTTTATAATACAGGGTGGAGCAAAAGTGGATTTCATATGGAAAATAATACAGTAATTAATAATAATGCAAGAATACACTGTGTTTTGTGTACTCACAACTATAAACACACTCTTGCCCCACCTGGTATATACATTCCTAGAAAAATAAGAGTTATTGGATCATCTTTTCTTTTCTTTCTTTATTTTTAAGATTTTATCTATTTTTGGAGAGAGGGGAAAGGAAGGAGAAAGGGAGGAAAACATCAATGTGTGGTTGCCTCTCACGTGCCCCCAACTGGGGACCTGGCCTGCAACCCAGGCATGTGCCTTGACTGGGAATCGAACTAGTGACTCTTTGGTTCTCAGGCCAGCACTCAGGCTGCTGAGCCACACCAGCCAGGGCTGGATCATCTTTTCTAACTTTCATCCATTTATTGTCAGTGCCTAGTAAGAATTATATTTTATATTCAAACACTAAACCATTATAACATATTTTGTAAAAACCTATGATAGATTGCATTAATCATATTTGGAGTTTATATAGCATCTCTAAGAAATTCCAGATACTTTGAAAATATTGTTTCATTTATTTTCACAGCAGTATTTTTGAGGAGCAGATGGGTAACTGTCACAGCCGAAGGATTAAATGAGAGAGCACACGCAATGATGAACTGAGCCCAGGGCTTGGTGCACAGCCAGCACTCATGAAGTCAGCTGCCATCACTGATACCCCTATTATTGTACTATTGACTTCTTGGTAGAACCACGGGCATTACAGTTTCATTACGATGAATACTTTCCTTACCCAATATATGAAGGCATCAATTATTGGTTGTTTGGGTCCCTTTCTCCATAGCTATTCAAGTGGTTATCATCAGAATGTACTGAAATGGCAAGGCCGTGACAGTATTAGGTTGGCATGCTAAGTCAGGAAGATGGAATACGAGGTTGTAATAAAGAAAACTTTCCAGAAAGGCACCAGTCAGTTAGATAATTTTGCTACAAGAGAATCCATTCTAGATCTTTTATTCTGCAACAACTTGGAAAGCTTATCTCTCAGGGTTTCAAATTTAGGGATGTCTGCCCTTTCTAGGCTAGGTTTTATTGAATCATAGTGACATCGAAGTTTCAAGATACCAGGAGATGGAGAACAACCAGGGATGGTATCTTGTTGAACTGTCATTCATTCATGATCATGTATTAATACTAAATAGTATTCAGATGTTACCCACATTGCCTGCAGCTCTTTGCCGTGTTGTCTGAAACACCAGATTGGTGTGATTCACTGTTTTACAAAGGGTGGACGGAGGAGGTTGCCCACAGCTGAGCACTGTGGGGAGGGTGGAGCTACCAATGCCAGTGGAGATGTTGGGATTCCTTTTACAGAGTAGAAATTGTGGGTCAAGGTCAACATCCAGTCGCAATCGCTTTGTGTCCTTTAAAGCATGTGTGCTGGTATCTAGTCCCAAATTGTTTACCTTGTTGAAGGTGATACGGACCAAGTTTTTACTCTCCAGTAGAAACATTTTTAAAAGGAAGCAAGCATAGATGTCTACACAGAGACTTAAAGAAATTTTGCAAACATCGTGTCTGCTTTTACTGTTGGGATTTGTATGTTATTGCTTCCGCAAAGGGACCGTCGCTCTTGCTGTGGCATGCTGAAACCAGATCCTCGCTTGTCATTAATCCTGTCAGTAACTGTGAGGAGGAAGTATTATCACAGGATAGTAAAATCCCCTGGTTTCTCAGGGATTTCCCTAAACAGAACACACCACTACAGAATCGATTACTAAGTGCCACTCAAGTATATAGGCTTTGCCAGACAAAGAGAGAGTTCCCAGGTCGCCACTGGAAGTCTGGCTACAGCAAGTTTCTCAAGCAGGAAGGCTCAGTGGCTGCAGGTTTTCAGGTAAAAAGTAGGTTATTTCAAGGGCTTTGCAAAATGTGACCCACTTCAAATTCCAAAAGGGATTTGATGAAACCTACAGTTAAAGGAAATAAATAAAAAGAAGATCATGGTTCATAGAAAAGCAAGTATACCCCCCTGCCAAATTCTTTTTTTTTAAGGTTTTATTTATTTATTTTTAGGCAGAGGGGAAGGGAGGGAGGCAGGGAGAGAAATATCAGTATGTGGTTGCCTCTCGGGAACACGACCCGAAACACAGGCATATGTCCTGACTGGGAATCAAACCAGCGACTATTTGGTTCACAGGCTGGCACTTAATCCACTGAACCGTGTCAGCCAGCGCCCCTCCAAAATTCTGTCACAGGTGGGCACAGGTAACCAGGTTCTTGGTGATCGTGGACAAAGAACTGAACCAAACACACAGAGTTTATAGCAGAGAGAGAGCAGATTTATTAAGTGATACTACATTCCACAGAACATGAGAGCAGGCCAACCCCAAGCAGAGATTGACCTCACGGGCTGCAGGGATTCTATTCTTATAGGGCGGATCCTTCCTGGCTAGTTTTGGCAGGCTCTTATTGTGCATGTACGGGTAGTTGTGTTACTTTAAAGCTACTGTGCATGTGATCTCCCATGATTTTCCTTGATTGGCCACCAGAGAAGGGGGCCACACAATGTTAATTTATTATAATGAAGCAGGGGTCAGGTAGCATCTTCTGTGAAGGTGCATTCATGAGTCACCATGATTCAACGCTTTTCCAGAAAGCTGAAACAACTGGTCTTAGAACAGGGTCTCTGTCCTTTATCGATGTCCTTTATCTTAGCCCTGGGGTACCTCCGGAGTTTCCTCCTTCCTGACCATCTCTTGCCTCAACTCTCCCCCTGAGAGACATGGTTCTCAAAAATCTTTCTGGGGTACTTGAAGGGTGAAGAGAAGATCATTCTCCTGTAACTTTCCCAGCTTAGATTGGGCAGTGGTCCCTGCCTAACAAGAACCATGAAACTCTCGCCCTGTTCTATCTGGAGGTTGAAGAGGGGCTCTGGAGGCCACCACAGACCCCGGATGTTGGTCAGCTTCAACATCACTCTCAGGGATTGGTTGGAAACTCTGGAGCATCATCAATTTGGTGTGGAACTACTTAAGCTAGAAGATAAAAGTTTAACAAGCAAATTAAACAAACAAGGTCCTAAAAGTAACAAGAGCTGTAGTGTTATTAAGGGGCCTACAATGGGTAATAGCCACGTTAAGCTAGGGGGCCAGGAGGCCAGGGTGTCCCTAATTCCTTGGCCCTGTTGATTATATTTATGTAGCCACTCTGCCTGTTCATAAATTTCCCTTATGCTAGTTTCAACCATTCTGGAGTTATTTACACAGGTGCAGCAGGTTTAACCGCCAACGGTGCATACCCCTTGTACCTGATGTGGAGTTGAGACCCCTAACTTCTGCCTGAGAGTTAGTTTAGCAGCGAACTTCCTGAGTTCCCATGGCTGTGGCTGCAACTGCTTTTAGACACGGAGGCCACCTCGTTGCTACAGTGTCCAGTTTTGTAGAGAAATATGCAACCAGTTGAGGTTCATTCCCTAGTCATTGGACTAGACCCCTAAAGCAATTCTGTGCTTCTCTGCTATGTATAGAGAGAAAGGCTTGTTAAAGTTAGGGATGCCTAAGGCTGGGGCTTCGACCAGGGCTTGCTTGATTTTATTAAAAGCCTGATCACATTCCTTTCCCCATATAATGGGTTTGGTGTCTAGCCCCTTAGTAGCTTCGTACAAAGGTCTGGCAATTGGCCCAAAGTTAGGGATCCAAATCCTACAGAATCCTGCCATTCCTGAAAAGGAGCAAAGAAGCTATCTAGTAGCAGGTAGAGTTAATTCAGTAATGGCTTTAATTCTCTCTTGTGACAATTGCCTAAACCTAGGAGTCAAAATATACACTAAATAATTTACTTTTTGTTTGGTAATCTGAGCCTTCTTCTTTGATACCCCATATCCTCCTTCAGCCAGGAAATTCAGAGTCAGGATGGTATTTTGATCAGAAAGCTCCTTGGTGGGGCTGCAGATTAGAATGTCATCTACCTGTTGTAAAATGGCCCCTCCTTGTAACTGTAGCTCTCTAAGATCCTTTCCTAATACCCTAGCACAGGGGTGGGGACTGTCCCTGAAGCCTTGGGGCAATACAGTCCAAGCGTATTGCTGATGTATCATTGTCTTTGAATCAGTCCACTCAGAAGCAAACAGATACTGAGAGTCAGGATGCAAAGGGATGCAAAGAAGGCATCTTTCAGATCTAACACGGAATACCACTGAGCGTCATCAGGTATCCGGAAGAGCAAGATGTAAGGGTTAGCTACTATTGGACGTAAAGGGACTACTGCTTCGCTGACTAACCTTAGCTCCTGGACCAGCCTGTACTCTCCCGTGGGTTTCCTCACTGGTAAGATGGGAGTGTTGCAAGGAGATTGACGAGGAGCTGTGAGCCCATGTTGTATAAATTTAGTTATGATAGGCTGTAACCCCTCCAAAGCTTCTCATTTAATAGGATACTGCTTCCTGTGAGGATTTTCATTAGATTTTAACTGGTAATGAAGTCTTTGCTCTTCCCAGAATTCCTGACGCCCAGACTAGCAGGTTTACTTCATCCAGCACTGAACTTGGGATTTCCTCCTGGTTTCAGTTACTACTGATGGTCATGACCTTGCTTAACTCAAGCGGCTCTTCAGAGAACAGCGAGATAGATGGTTCCCATACGGGCTGAAAGGTCCCAGCCAAGCAGAGGAAAAGGTCACTGAGGACAATCAAAAAGGAGGGTTTGAACAGTTGACTCTCAAACTGGTAAGTGATAGGGAATGTACAGAAATCGGCCTGAAGGTTTCCTTCAACCTCCATTATCTTAGCTGAGTTAAGGACAGATTAAGTGTCCAGAGGTATCAACAAGATCAACAGGTGTCAATAAGAAAGCTGATTGTCTTATCTGCCACACCCAGAGTTACCTGGGGCTCCTCCATAGAGATGGGAATATGAGCATTCCCTGGGGCCAACCTGTTCCCCAGGCACCCTCCATCCTTGAGAGTAGCCATGGCCTTGGGTGATGACCCCTTTCCACTCTGAAAACAGGGGCAGTCTACTTTCCAGTGCCGGGAATCAGAACTGACGTTCTTGCAGAGAGGACAGGGTCCTGGAGGTGGTCAAATGCAGTTCTTTGCCCAGTGTCTGGGGGGCTTGCACTTATAACAGGTCGGATCCTTTCACCCCTGATTCTTTTGAGGCCTCCCAGAGCTCCCCTGATGGGGCTGGTTTCTGCCAATAGCACTACTAAAGGCTAGTGCAAAGATCCCAGCTTGCTTCTCCCTTTCCTTCTTTCCCTGTTTCTTTTCCTCTAAATCCCTATTGTTAAAGACCAAAAAGACCGTGTCCATGAGCTGGTCTGGGGGCTCTGTGGGCCCATTTGTAATTTCTGAAGCTTCCTGCAAATATCAGGGGCAGACTGACTTATAAAATGCTATCCTATCAAGATTCTACCCTCCAGGGATGATGGATCCAAGTTCGTATATTTTCAGAAGGCTTCTACTAGTCTGTTTCTGAAGAGAGCTGGGTTCTCTTCCTTGCCCTGGGTGATTTCCCTAATCTTTATGTAATTTACAGGTTTCGTGATGCAGTTTCCCATTCCTGACGGTAGGAAATCTGTCACTGCATCCCTACTCCGGATTCCCCCACATGAGTATTGTATCCCCAGTCAGGATCCTGGTCTGGGACGGCTTGGGCGGCAGGCTGGTTGGTGCCAGGGTTCTGGGTATGCAACTTGTCTGCAGGTTTATGGGCCTCCTCCCGATCCTCCGTTTCTCATCTGGGGAACAGCAGGTGGTCAGAATTAGGTACAAATCCCTCCACAACATACTAAAGGCTAAAGTAAGAGTCTGGAAATCACTAGTGAAACGCAAAGGGTCCCCTGAAGCACCCCGTAGCCTGTCTTTACATGATCGTAAATCAGTTATAGAGAAGGGCACTTGTACCCTTATAGCGCCTGCTACCTCCCTCGCGGGCAGGAGTGCAGGAGTGACGGGGAGATAAGGAGCGCCACCCCTAGTCTGTGCTGCTGCTGTGCTGAGTTTTTCCTCTGCTGGTGGCTTTAGGTTGTCCGTAGCATAAGGTGGTGGAGAGGTCGCTCCCTCTAAGGCAGGGGCAGAGACTCCTGAACTCTGGGGTCCCTTCAGTCTCCCTTGAGACACAGGTGGGGAACTAAGGAGGGTATCTTCTAACTGATCAACGTTTGGGCCCGGAGGTTCCGTCAGGGTGGGGCCGGGGCAAAATGAGGGATCTCGGTACAGGGCCAGGAGCTCCTGCACGGAAGGAATTTCAGACCGTTTGCCTTCCCTCTGGCAGAATAGATCTAACTGTAGGGTAGCATTATAATTCCTGCTCCCATTCTCAGGCCACGTCTCTCCATCCCCTGATGTATATTGGGGCCAGATAGTGTTACAAAAGAAAACTAATCTCTTCCTTTTTAAATATTTAGGGTCAAATGTATCCCAATTACTAACAATGCAACCCAGTGGCAATTTGGAAGGGAAGGAAGGTGTGGTGCCCAGCTCGACTGCGGTGATCCTAAACAGGAGGAAAGACACACGAAGAGACTCCCTTGCAATCTGCAGGCGCCTCTCTTAGCTCGCCCGGGGAGCTCTCCCAGCGGGCCACAGGGCGTCTACCCAATTCCTCTGGCGAAAGAAATCCTAGTGAGTGTCAGCCGACAGAAATCTAAAAGACTGAAGAGGAATCATCACAGTCTAGTTTTAGTTCTTCTCCTATGTTTAATCCAGAGGTTTTGAGTTCCCTGGACACTATTTGTATAATTCGTCATCCTACCAAGTGTCCAGGCTGCAAAGAACTGTTGGGAGGGAGCCAGTCCAGCAATCCTTGAGCAGCTGCCTGTAATCCTGATGACCCCAGACCCACTGCGCCCCCGGGGTGGCCTGAGCGCATTTCCATTCCTGTGTTCTCCATCTGCGGAGACCCTCATTTTCCTGCACGCCTTCAGGTCTGGTTAAAGGAAGTACCCTACTAGCAAAATAGTTTCTGGCCCCGTAAACCACCAAGAGGGGCACCAACATGATCTTATTATAAAATGACTCCTTTCCAAATCACAAAGAAGACCCTCAGGTATTCTATCTGATTTTTCCAGAGCTTTGAGAAATTGTGCCTGAGTCTGAAATTTCCCCAGAAGGGCCCTT